>AYEL01075572.1:0-103551 GCA_000484575.1 Olivierus martensii
AAAATGGTAATAAATTCTCTACTGCAATCCGTTTTACATCGTATCACTAACTGTTAATCCTAACTGAAAAGACTCGTCGATCATCGAATTTAGCCTTGAAAGGTCTTCTTTGAAAAGGGTATAGACATTTTCGACTTGTTCCAGGTACACAAAATTTTACGACGAAGTTTTTCTTCACCCTGTATACAACGATGAGCAGGTCGGCTTCACTTGTTGCTAGTATTGAACAATTTTATATGTATAGATCGTTGAATATATACGATGATCAGATGCGCAATGATATTCTGCACATTCCAATCGATTCTGTGTTCTAAATTTGGCAGAGAATTGTGATTTTAAATCGTTCTCGAAAGGCTGCATGATTAGCCGTTAAACGAAGCAAATTGAATTGAAGTTCTAAATTTGGCAGAGAATTGTAATTTTAAATCGTTCTCGAAAGGCTGCATGATTAGCCGTTAAACGAAGCAAATTGAATTGAATGTTGAATGTTTATTCAAAATTGAAAACTCAAAACCCAGAGGCACGATTATATAAAAATAAACACCATTCTTACTAACGGTGTTACCTTTTACATCGAAATCGACTGTTCCGTGCACATTAATGCAGTCACAAAAATTGGTAATACACCGCTCCATAGACTCAATACTGACTTCCGATGCTGTCGTCAAGTATACATTCGTAATTATCATGAAACTTTTATCATGTAATCTTGGATAGTAAGGTTATCTAGTTGTAGATGATTTAAAACAGAAATAGCAATTTTTTTTTTTCAATACTTAAATTCAATTAAAATTTCAATTAATTGTTGAAGTGTTAATTTTATTTAACTTCATCATTCATCATTAAATTTTCTTTATTGCTTTTCTAAAAATTTCATTAACTACATTACTAATATTTTACCATTTTAAACATTTTTTATTGCTGTATTGATAATTTTTCTTAATAGTATTTTAAGGTTTACTTATAAATGCTTTTTCTTATCAGATAAAAAATGATGGAATCTCTTTAAAAACAATTTTCCTCAAAATGAAAGTTACAAAAAGAAAAATAAGTTTTCACTTACTAAACATAAACTGACAATTAACTAACCTATGTTTAAGGACAACGAACTTACATTGGTTTTTTTCCTGTTATATATGATACAAGATCGAACAAAACTGCAGGAATATAGTGATCTATAAAATTTCGAAAAGAATTCCAGAAACGATTCGTTGTGCAGCTTCCACCAGGTACTCGGAATACTTCGAGTGGAGGATATACAGTAAATAATGGAAAAACATATCTATAAACGCAATCCCACGTTATACAGTTTGTTGAAGTGCTATTGTAGACTTTGATTTCATTAGGCCTGAAATAATAATGTAAAATTTCATATAATGAAATTTTTCACTTATTTACAAAAATAAATAATTAGATTTTAATATAATTTAGTTAATCAAAAAATAAACTCCGTGAATGCATTTTAGGAGACATGAAAAACAGTTTTGAACTAGTTTAATGATTAAAGGTAAAGAAAATTTTACCTGTAAGTTGCTGTATACCATGCTACAACTATCAAAAGATTAATTGAAACATCAACAGGTATTAAATTACAAACACAATCTCCGTTACATATTAAAGTTCTTAAAATTCCTTTAAATCCCTATAAAATAATAATAATAATTAATAAAAAATTAAATAAAACATTGATGTTTATTTTTTAGTAGTAAAGAGCAGAATGTAATTATTTCCTTTATTACTTTTAATTTTTTTAATTCTGAATATACAAATAATAATAATTTATATTCTTAATATTTGAAACGATATTCAAATTTTTTGCAATATTCCAAACATTTATTTTATAGTTTTATTTTTATATTGATAATTTATTATCTGGAATAATTTCTATTTTTTCTCAACCTCTCTCATGTTTAACTTTATTATTTTGACAATGAAGGATGAATATTCTATTAGCGATAATATAATATTAACTATACATAATTAACTTATCAGTGCTAATGTTAAACGTGAAAATATCTCATTCCTTAAAAATAAACGTTAGAATGCTGTTATCTTAATTTATCAATAAAGAAAACGATTTCCTCAAATATAGGAAAGAAATTTTAGTGATAAGTAATTCACACGACAAATGGGATACAGGATATATTTCTTTATCAAACAAACTTTCTCCGAATTCAAGTTAATTGATTTTTTATAGATTATATATTTTTTCATTCTGAATCAAATGAAAAATTGTATATAATCTATAAAAAATGAATGAACTGAATGAAAAATTCAAATAAAAAAAATAATATTTTTAATAAATCTAATGGTGTATTCATTATGAAAATATTATTATTGTTACTTAACTAAAGCAGATTGTCACTTTTATATCTGATCATCTAGTTAGGTTAGTGAGGAATCGATATACATGTTTAAAATAAAGAATATTGATTATCTGTGAAAATAAATCAGATGAGATCGACTGAATTTGATTAAGATTCTTATTAAAAATATTCATTAAATTTAGATAAAAATTAACAACACAATGTCAATTAACTATGATTTATCTTAATACTTTATGGAAAGAAATCAGCACTATTAGAAGAATCATTGCATAAATAAATATCTAAAGCAGATAGAATTCCAGATTTTCTATATACTGTAATCTCAATAACGAATATGTAAAATTTGGTTACAAATTCTTTGCTAATACACATTTAGACAAATTATTTGTATGAAAATTGATAAAAATAGTCGAAATAAATATGTATTTCTTATCCATTTCACATATTGAATTATTTTTACTAAGTAACATACACTACAAGCTCTTTGCGATTTTCCTTATGAAAGGAAAATTTTAATTTTCTCTAATCGCTGTCAATAATAACTGATTATCTAAATTTTTATTACAATATTTTTTCAAATTTTTTTATTTATAGTAAATGCATAAATATATAGAATATTCAAAACTTTGTACTTGTTACTTTTTTATATTAAAAATTAAAGTCCTATAACATTACAGTGATGGACGGGCGCTTTCAAATTTTAATAAACTAAGTTAGAAAAATTGTTAAGTCATCTTTCAAAATTTTAGCTCAACTTGTAAAAATTATACTAGTAAAGAGATTATTTTCAGTAAGTGTGAACTTAAAACTATTTAGCAACAATCGAGATTTGATTTGAATCGAAATTATTATGAAAGTTTCGCATTTACTTTATTTTCGAGGAAGAAAGAAAAGATAATATTCTCATAATATTAATATTAAAAAAACTTTATAAATTTATAAAATTTTTTAGAGATTGTAAATGTTTGTATAAAATTTACTCCTATTTTATACTATATCTGATAGAACTTTAAGCCATGTGTATATAAAAATAAGTCAAAAATATATTCAGAAATTAAACTATTTTCCAAATACTGTTCTGTATATTATTTAAAAAAAAAGCAAGTACAGTATTTAAATATTTGCATTCGAACATTTAATAAAATTTATTACAGATTTAAAAATAAACTTAATTTTACATTTAAAAATATATATATTAAAGATAAGATTTCATTCTAAAATAAAATTATTATAATTTATGCTTATGCTTTGATAGAAACATCTGAACATGATCTAAAAGTCTCCTGTGGACCACAACCCATAGCACCACTGCCATCTCCACAGTCACCCCATCTGTTACCTGAAAGATAACACAGATATAATATAAGATTAGCATAATCGAATAATTACACATTATATATTAAGTTTTCTTTGTTTTTATAACTTACCTGTTCTGTAGTTCCATTGTATTGCACATCTGTCGCAGGTTACACCGTCAGGTAATTTGAGTTCCACTGGATACGCACCTGGTTTTGCTCCACGATTCAAATGGTATTTAGTGCCTTTGCCATTGGCTTGAGGTAGCACGTATTGATCCAAACAATCCTGATCGGCTTTCTGATCTGGAGTTTTCAGAGGGCACAGACGAAATTCGAAATAACCCATGTGAGTGGCGGTTATGTTAGGAATGGCAGTAATCACTTGGCCCACTTTGTAATGACGAGTGATTATCTTATTTCCATAAATCCCTCCATCTTCGTTGTCTCTAGGTTCTGGTGCATCCCAAGGATCTCCGCATATTCCGCATTTGCCATTATTCTTAACCCATTGCCTCTATGAAGAAAGCGGTCCACAATCAGATTTATAAATTAAATTTGAGACATTAAAAAATATATATTACTTACTGCATATCCTCCGCAGTACAATTCGTTATCGTCGTAGTTTACGGGATTATCAAATCCATATCTCCACATTGAAGAACGGCCAGGAGGCTCGTTGAGCCTTCCGTGACCAAGGACATTTACAACCAATGCGAATAGCAATGCTATCGAACGATGCATTTTGTAATGTGAAAATTGCAATACGATCAAAATCCTTATATATCCAGGATAATTTATCTTATTGATATACTTTTATCATTTTAATATCATTAATAGAATTTCTCTCGTGAACGAAACATATACATTTGATTAAATAACTCAATTCTGTAGTTTTAAAACTATATTTGTATCCAAAGAGGTTCAAAATTCGACGTTATTATTAAATTATTTACGTACATAATTAGTTTTCTGTATGAAGAACATTAAATTAAAGAGTGACAACATAATGCTAAAATAAGAATGAGTAACGCCGTGCGACTGTTGCGACGCGACATATTAATGAATTCTTCAGTCGCATCGCTAGATCGCGAGATTCCAACGAATATAGCACTGTATTTATTTATTTTTTCAATTTTTGATTGCGTTTATAAATTTTTTCGACATTTCAGATTTCCATGTTAGCTTCTAATTTAATGAATTTTATCTATAAAATAATGAAAATAAATATTTTTAAATATATTATCAAAACTGTCACAAAACAAAAATATTTTCTCTAAATTAATCTATGTAAAGCGATTATAAATGATATTTTACTATTAGTTATTATGTAACAAGATAATAAAGCGGATAATTGCGTAAAAAATAATCCACAGGATGAATAACTTGGAATTTAAAAATTTAAAAACTACTTATCTGTATTAATGATATTTTATAATAAATTTCTATTTATGTAGAATAAAAACTCTTCAAAGACAAGATAATGTGATTATAAAGCAATATGCTTGACTTACATAGTGTTAAATTGGCTCTATTCATCTTAATTCTATACAAAAATACCAAATTTTCTAAAGTTTCAAATGGCCGTCATCTTGTACATCCCAAAAGTAACGTCATGTCCATCATTGTAATAAAGGATTATTTAAGACTTAACTTATTGTAAGATGATCTTAAAAGATGGAATTCCTTAGAATGAAGGTATTTCAGCCTAATAGTATTTATAAAGGTTTAAAAATTTGTGTTTAAATAAGTTGAGACACGTCTGAACTAGTACAGTACAAAAGATGATATTACTTTTGGGATGACTTTGTATTATTTAAGAATCGTAAAATTAATAGGAATTACAATAAGAGGGTATAGCTGAGAATGTATAGGAATGTACTGCATCTAAGATAATAAGTAATGATTATTTAAAATTTAAAAATCCTCTGCTATGTTTGGTTTGCTGAGCTATGTTGCAGATGATTAGAAAAAGTGAATACTCTATATAGATTCTTTTTTTTTTTTAGTGTACTTTCCTAATAAAGATGGATTTTTATGTAAAAGATTTTTATGCTAGAAAACATGCCATTAAAAATAAGGTTGATGATGCCACACCAAGTAATCCTTGTAAGTTCAAACATTTAAAAATGGCGGATATTCAAACTTCTGATATTTGCTCCATAATAACTCCTAATAACTTTTGAACAATATAGATATATTTTTATGTAATTCAGTAGAAGGACAATGCCAATCTACTTTTTAATCTCGCATAATCCATTTTATTAGATAAATAAAACAATAATTTCATTTTACTAACATATTTCACATAATAATACTTTTTTCATTTTTAATCTCGCATAATCCAATTTATTAGATAAATAAAACAATAATTTCATTTTACTAACATATTTCACATAATAATACTTTCAGAATACAGCCACAATGCAAAGCTATTAAGTTAAAAGATATTTAACTTAATAGATCAATAGAATTAAAATATTTAAGAAAATAGATAAATATCTCTTTATTACAAATATGTATTTACAAAGCAATGCAATATAAATTATTATTTGTCTTATTGAACTGTTTCGAAATACTATCACGTTAATTATTTAAATATTCAGTCTGAAATTTTGCATTAACCTAAAGCAAGCTTTGCAGTTGTGGCTGTATTTGTTTAAGAAGGAACATTTTATATTATAATATTAAATATTTATTATAATATCGTATATTTAATAAGTACTCCTTAAAGTATATACAATATTATTCATCAGATATCCTTTATTGAATGGCGATATCAGCACATCCACGAAAAATCTCCTGTGAACCACATCCTAGTGCTTCTCGATCATCTTCACAGGTTGTCTACCTGTTTAGAAATTAAAAATAGTGTAAAGCCAACTTACGTCATTTGATCAAAATGCTATTTTTACCTTTACGATAATCACCGAAAGACATCTTTTGCAGATGACACTTCATTTGCAAAAGATAGCCCTATCGAACTTAAAATAGGTTATTAATACTCCTCTATACAGGGTTACTCTCACACTTCAACACATAGGTTAAGTTGGAAGGGTTCTTTGCTTATTCTACATTTTGCTTTTAATTTTGGCCCAGAACGGCTCACTTAGTGTTTGAGTAGAAAGGGGCAATTAAAATTTAGCCACCAAGCTTACCATACAAAAGAAAAAAAGATAGCTTTAGTTTAACGAGAGAGTTATCCTGGAGGTAATTTCCTACTCTTTTCATCAACTCTTTCTAAAAGATATTATCCCAAATATTGTTTATCCGCCTTTTGATATGATGTTTTCGGAGGATAGATTCGAAATTCGAATTATCTCTAATGTGAAGCAGTTAAGTAGACATTGGTATTTATCTCTTGTCCAGATTTATACCATTCTCGAATTTTAATACCCGTAATTAAAATATCCTATAGAACAGCGTTTCTCAAACTTTTCTCATTCACGACCCCATTTTTCATTACGAGATTTTTCGCGACCCCAGGTAAATCGACCCTATTTTTCATTGCGAGATTTTTCGCGACCCCAAGTATTAAATATGAAATATATTACGAGATTTTTCGCGATCCCAGGTATTAAATATGAAATAAAACATACAAATCTTTTTCGTGACCCCAGGTATTAAATATGAAATAAAACATACAAGTACACCATTACGAGATTTTTCGCGACCCCAGGTATTAAATATGAAATAAAACATATTACGAGATTTTTCGCGATCCCAGGTATTAAATATGAAATAAAACATACAAATCTTTTTCGTGACCCCAGGTATTAAATATGAAATAAAACATACAAGTACAGTCATTTACACACTTATTAAGATGAACACAATCAACCAACCACACCGATATATGTTGTCATAAGTTAAATATTGGGCATTTGTGAAATTACATATAAACTCATGTTGTCATACGTTAAATATTGGGCATTTGTGAAATTACATAAAACTGAAATTCAAGTGTTTGAATTTAATTTTCTAAGATGAACACAATCAACCAACTACACTGAAAATTCATACGTTGTCAAGTTAAATGTTGGCATTTGTGAAATTACATAATAAACTGAAATTCAAGTTAATATTGGGTGTTTTGTGAAATTACATATAAACTGAAATTCAAGTGTTTGCCAACCAACCACACCGAAAATTCATATGTTGTCATACGTTAAATATTGGAGGCCTCACACCGAAAATTCATATGTTGTCATACGTTTAATATTGGGCGTTTGTGAATGAAAATACATATGTTGTCATACGTTAAATATTGAACATTTGTGAATCATTTACACACTTATTAAGATGAACACAATCAACCAACCACACCGATATATGTTGTCATAAGTTAAATATTGGGCATTTGTGAAATTACATATAAACTCATGTTGTCATACGTTAAATATTGGGCATTTGTGAAATTACATAAAACTGAAATTCAAGTGTTTGAATTTAATTTTCTAAGATGAACACAATCAACCAACTACACTGAAAATTCATACGTTGTCAAGTTAAATGTTGGCATTTGTGAAATTACATAATAAACTGAAATTCAAGTTAATATTGGGTGTTTTGTGAAATTACATATAAACTGAAATTCAAGTGTTTGAGGCGTTTGTGAAATTACATATAAACTGAAATTTAAGTGTTTGAATTTAATTTTTGCGACCCCAGCATTTCGCTTCGCGACCCCAAATGGGATCGTGACCCATAGTTTGAGAAACGCTGCTATAGAAGCATCTAATATGTCAAAAATAAGCCAAGTACAATGCTAAAAAATTAGAATATTTGTTATAATTTAGATGTTACTTGATATGTTATTGTCTAATATTAAATACCTTATTTATTTTTAATCCGATTGAATCAAAATTTTTTGAAAAATATTAAGTAAAATAATAAACCTACATATATGAAATTTGATTGAAATCGGTTGAAATATAGACTCTGTAAGAGTGTTCAAGATGAAAAGTCCTCATACTCTATTTTAGACTATTGAGTTCAACTTCTCAGAAAGTCTTAAATAACATAAGGAACATTTATATTCAGATTTTGTTCGAAATCAGTTGAGCAATGTGGCCTATAGAGACATTTCTAGAGAAGAGAATTATCCTCTTCTGACCTTTTAATTTTGGTCCAGTTGGACCAGAATTGTTTGATAATTTTAATTGAGCTATGATATTCTTATACTGTACTCAAAAGTGGTCAAACAATGCGATATCTATAGGTGTTTATAGATAAGAGATCCCCATTTTCCTCCCCTTTATTTTAATCCGATTGTGCTGAAATTTTCGGGGGAATTCAAGTAATCTAAGAAATATTTAAATCCCAAATTTCATCGAAATCAGTCTAACGATGCGACCTGTAGAAGTTTTTACAGAGGAGAAGAAGGAAAAGAAAAATATCGCTTTTTGGCCGATTTTTGCAATTTTTAAACTGCTCTAGTTCTTTTATTAATTGGATTTGAAATTTTGGTCCAGTTGGACCAAAATTGTTTGATGATTTTAATTGAGCTATGATATTCTTATACTGTACTCAAAAGTGGTCAAACAATGCGATATCTATAGGTGTTTATAGATAAGAGATCCCCATTTTCCTCCCCTTTATTTTAATCCGATTGTGCTGAAATTTTCGGGGGAATTCAAGTAATCTAAGAAATATTTAAATCCCAAATTTCATCGAAATCAGTCTAACGATGCGACCTGTAGAAGTTTTTACAGAGGAGAAGAAGGAAAAGAAAAATATCGCTTTTTGGCCGATTTTTGCAATTTTTAAACTGCTCTAGTTCTTTTATTAATTGGATTTGAAGCAATAAATTTGGCACTCAGTATTCTATTGAATACTTTTCTTGAATATATCTGTCATATTAATAATATATAATATAGAACAAAAGTTACAGCGAGCTAAATTTTAGACATAATCTCTATAACAGTATATACAGTACTTTTCTCATTTAAAATGTAAAAGAGATATTTTGAATTATGATACGGAATATTGTTCAGCATCAGTATGGACATATTCTACGTTACCATTTTTTATTCGGCCCTTTTATAGCGCCTTATTTCAATTTTTTCTTTTGCTATATAACATTAACTATCACTAGATGACGCTAAGTATTAAAGTAAGATGCCTTACCTGCACTACTCCTACAGGTTTCATATAATAATATACTTAACTAAAATAGTTATTATGGATTATGATATAGCATATTGTTCAGCATCGATTCGTGTATGTCCTTACGTTATACGTTTTTATAGTCTTTCACTTTATAGGGAATAATATTTGTAAATAAGTCAAGCCAGCTAGTATAGACATCAGTACGTTTGTGACATACTACATGTCTCAAACTAAAATTACGTATAAATAATGATTAAATAATACTTAGATTAACACAAAAATTAATAATATATAGAAATTCATTTCGTTGTAAGTCTATTCTAAACTCAACATCATCATGGCATTAGTAATATATGCTCTGATAGAATATTACATAATAATAAATAAATAATTAATACTTAAAATTATAAACGTAACAATAATATATACAAAAATTGTTTGTTAATGTTGTTGTAAAATTTATCTAACCTACTTTGATAATATATTTTTGTTCTGATAGAATATTACATAATAATAAATAAATAAATAAATAATACTTAAAATTATAAACGTAACAATAATATATAAAAAAATTGTTTGTTAATGTTGTTGTAAAATTTATCTAACCTACTTTGATAATATATTTTTTAATCTCTCATCCCTGATGAGTAGCAGTTAAATAGATATTGATATCTATTATCCTGTCCAAATTTGTAAATCCTAACCATGATATTATTACCTACTCCATCTTTGTTATCTCTCGGTTCCATCTGTGGCGATCCATGCGATCACCCCATGGATCGCCGCAGATTCCGCCATTTTTTTTCCACTGAGCCTATTAAATCAGGCATAAAACAACAAACAGGATTAAATATAAGTAATTTAAATCATTTTTACCGAAATATTCTCACAACAAACAGCATTATCGTGGTAATTAATCGGATTTTTAAAATCAAATCTCTACATGGAAGATCTTCCAGGAGGTTTGAAGAGCTTTCCATGGCCCAAGATGAGAATGAAGCAAGCTAACATAAATAAACTAACTAAACTCAATATTCTCTCAAGAATGATTGCTAAATGTAATTTTGCCTTCGATGCTACAATATTATTCCCTTATCACTAACAATCTTTGCATAATGAACTTTCACATAAGTCAGTCCAAAATAGTAAGCATGAATGGAAATTTGACGATTATTTTTTCACATTTGCTTGTATAAAAAAATAGATAAATAAAACAATTACATTTTGTCTATTGATTTTTATTATTATATTCCACCTAATAATACTATCAAAGTAAATATTTGTAATGAAATTTAAATATACTTTGTTATATTGGAAAAATTTTTAGAATTACTGTCATGTCAGTTATCATAAGCAGTAAAATTATTTAGAAACTTAATCTGGATTTTCAAATTAATAGCACTGTGATCATATTTACAAATAAGGAACAGCTGATATTTTACAATATTATACATTTATTTATAGTTTAGTACATTTAAAACAACTCTAAATTATATATTATCCATCAGATATGTTTTATTTGATGGCGATATCGGCACATCCACGAAAAGTTTCCTGTGGACCACATCCCAGTCCTCCTCGACCATTTTCGCAGATTCCCCAACTGTTACCTATTTAGAATTATAAAATAGTGTAAATATGAAATTATATGGTATGTCACTTGATCAAAACTCCAATTTTTACCTGTACGATAATGCCATTGAAAGACACATCTTTCGCAGGTGAGACCTTCTGGTAGTTTTAGTTTAACAGGATAGTTATCCGGTTTGGCACCCGGAGGAATATGCAATTTCGTGCCTTTTCTGTCAGACCTTTCTAGAAGATATTGATCCAAACACTGCTGATCCGCCTTCTGATCTGGTGTCTTAAGAGGACAGATTCGAAACTCGAAGTATCCCTGATGGGTAGCAGTTAAGTAGACATTGGTATCTACATCCTGTCCAGATTTGTAAGTCCTAACTATGATCTTGTTACCATAGGTTCCACCATCTTCGTTATCTCTGGGTTCCGGTTGATCCCATGGATCACCACAGATTCCGCATTTTCCTCCATTTTTGTTCCAATGAATCTATTAAATCATACATGAAACATCAAACGGAATTAAATATAAATAATTTAAATCATATTTACCGAAATACCCCCACAATATAGAGCATCGTCGTCATAATTAACCGGAGTTTTAAAACCAAATCTCCACATGGAAGATCTTCCAGGAGGTTCCAAGAGTCTTCCATGGCCCCAGATGAGAGTGACGCAAGCTAACAGAATACCTAAATGCAACATTCTTTCAAGAATGAGTGCTAAGTGTAATTTTGCCTTCAACGCTACAATTTTATTCCCTTATCATTGATAATTTTTGCTTAATGAACTTTCAGATAAAAACTATTGGGAACGTTCAGCTGTTTTGCATTCTTATAATTAATAGCAAATGAAATCTCTAAGCTGCAACATTAACGTTATGAATAAATTTATTTAATAATTATTAATGTATTTAAAGATTTCATCAATAGTAACCAACCGCTGTAGCCATTTTTGCAGAAAAACATTTCAAATATGTATAATATATTTCATTTGCAACTAGTGGCTATCAGAAAGAGGGGCGACTACCCTGGGCCTCAAGATTTTAGGTGCCTCAATTTATAACTGAGTATGTTAGAAAAAATATATTTGCATATTTTTATACTATTCGAGCTTCAATGTTTGTCAAAATTTGAAGTTCTCTATCAATGTTTTCGCTCTTCTTGTATACTTACAACTATATATTGATATTTATCAATTTTGTCTTTTTTTTTTTTTTTGAAGGGCCTCAAAAATATTAGTTGCTCCAGGTCTTGCATTTTTTTCTGAAAGTCCCTGTGCAACAGATAGTTTCAAAGATATAGAATTTTTTAAATTCCAAACAGTCGCCATCTTGAAATTTAAAAATTAAATTGCCGTATACGATTGATCAAGATGGCGGATTTTTTGCTAAAGAAACAAGTAAATTATTTAAAGATTGTATGAAATTTTAATTATTTGCAATGTTTTATTTTTGAATTCCGGGAGAATTTTTATTATATACAGGTTAGGGTATGTTAGGTTAGTTAAGGCGCCATATAATTTAACTATAAAAATATCATTTAGTATTAATTATAACGTTATTTAATGATAACATTCTTCAGTCGTATAATTTAATTACATAATTTCAACTATAAATATTTTAATTTTCCTAAAATTTTACAAAATGTAATAAAAATTCTTGCTGACTTTCTAAGATAAGTTTTTTCTTCGTATTTCAGAAAAAAAAAAAATACAACTGAGATAAATTACATTTTTATCTTTCTCAAAATTTACACCTGAATTTTTGAATATATTTTTTTTCCAGAAACTATGCATCTGCATTCAGAACAGATAACCAATTCAAGGTTAATGCTGAACAAATATCGTACGTTTTGACGTCAATAAATCCTCTTACAATTCTAAGTTTTATAACGTAACAAAAATTAATTTTGCCTAATCATTATAATATATGTAAAGCAAATGTTATCTTGGAATAGTAGAGAGTAAATTAAGAAAAACTTTTTAAAAAGTCGATGCGGCATAGTTGAAAGAAATGGTGCAAATCCGTTAATAAACATTATAAAATATAATTTAATCCCGCCTTTCAACCGGATAAGAGTTTTTTTGATTTAGGGTGCGACAATAAAATTCAATACGTGTTACAAAATTTTTATTAGTAAAAACATGACTCTAACAGATACAAAAAAAAAATCTTTTGTGCAAGATAAAGTTGCTTACATCAATATAGAATGAAAGCAAAAAACAACTAAACATGTGTTTAAAAATACAAAATAAACTAGTGATTATGTTATGCAAGATGTGTCGGAGATATTGTTAGAAGTAAGATTCGTATTCGGTTCCATTGTATTCTGTGCGTGTGACAGAAAACAACTAAACGTGTTTAAAAATACAAAATAAACTAGTGATTATGTTATGCAAGATGTGCTCGGAGATATTGTTAGAAGTAAGATTCGTATTCGGTTCCATTGTATTCTGTGCGTGTGACATTCTTAACATGATCACTGGAGTAGTAGATAGGTCCTCTGATTCCGGCTCCATCGTATATCGTTATATCAGCGCAGTTTCTATAAGTTTCTTGAGGTCCACAACCTGTTCTCTTGGTGCCATCATCGCAAACACCCCAATTGTTACCTAAACAACATTGCGTTTTATTAAACTAACTAATGATAATTGTATAGAGCGAATAAATCGATCCCCCTACCTGAATACCAATGCCACCTGAGCACGCAGTTCAAACAGGAGATGTCGTCGGGTAGTTTGACTTGCATAAAGAAAAGTCCAGTATTGTTATTAGGAACTACGTAAACAGTGCCCGAACCGTCAGCCAATTCTAATATGTTTTTATCGAAGCATTCTTCGGTTTCCAAGAATTTTTCTTCGTTCCTGGGACAAAGACTGAACTGGAAGGTTCCGATGTGATTTGCAACTATCTCTATGATGATATCGATAATCTGACCCGGCCTATAAGTTCTGGCAGTCACGTTAGTGGCGAAAAGACCACCTGTTTCGTGAGGTCGGGGTTGAGGAAAATCATATCTGTCTCCGCAAACTCCGCAACTTCCATTATTCAACTTGTGCTGGATCTGAAAGGATAGACAGTTAACACCTAAGCAATTACAGAGAATGCGAGGGTTAAACTTACGGCTATTCCACCGCAAAAAAGTTCGCTATCTTCGTAATTAGGAGGGGTATTGTAGCCGAATCTCCACATCATGTTCCGAGCAGGTGGTTCCAGCATTCTTCCGTGTCCATTAGCAATGGAGATAAGTCTACAAGAGAAGCAAAGTACAGCCAGCACCAACATGGTTTAAACATAAGAGAAAATAGGCACGGGGCTCTCTTAAATACCACATCTTGACTTGTTGTACCGGAATGTTCGGTTGTTCACCCTTCAAGTTCAATGTCGTGCAAGGATCATCAGGTCACAAGTGTCTGCAATTATTGCAATTGTTTTTATTATCCCATTATTTACATTTAATTAAAAAAGGCGTAAATAAAATTAATATTTTTTAAAGTCTTGTCATTAAATGGTACAGTTTGTTTCGTGATAATAATTATTCTTAAATGAATTACAACATTCAAACAAACACAAACACAACACATATATTTATATACATACTTTTTTTTTGTTCGGTCAAAAAGTCATAAACGAGTTTCGCTGCTTTCATTTTCAAAAGGTTATTGACTACGTTATTACTGGAATTGTATAACAGGTTTTTTTGTGAATACTTTTGCTTTTACTAATTTTTATTTATGGCTAACTTTTAAGAATTTTTGCATAAGAGGATGTAAATGTCAATAAAACGACACGTAAACGATCGATTTAGTTGATATTTTCGCATACAGATGGCAGTTTCATCATTGGATATTTTTTTATTCACACAAACATGAAGAAAACAAAAAAAAACGTGTTTCTCGGTATTTTTTTAATCCCTCTCGTTCTATAATAAATAGGTCAAGGGCTTATAACCTAGTATTTAATTACTAATAAAGGAAGTATGTTTTTTTTAAATGTTAATGAAGTAAAAGTGATCCGATAAGTTGTTAAAGATTATAAATTTATAGCAGAAATCTTAATTTATTTTTTATTTTTCTGTAAATATTATTTATATTTAATCATAAGAAAAAATTTTGTTAAAAATCTAAAAATGATACTAATAAACTTTTTAAAATAAAATCGATTTTGTTACATGTGCTGACATCTGCAGATAATATTTGAAATTAATAAATTTTTCATACGTTGCCAACCGTGTTTAAATTTTTTAAATTTCATTTTTTTTAATTAAAATATTGTTTAGACAAACAAATAATTTTAAATTATGTAAAATATTTTCTATTAAATAAATGAAACAAAGAAAATTCATGAATTATGTAAGAGTTGCAATGATGCAAGAACAAAAATATCTGTTAAATTAAGAATTAAAAAAAAGACAAATGTTTAAGCAATAGTAATCTAAATTTGGCAAGCATAAAAATCAAATGGGATGAAAAAACTTCGATATATATCTAACGGAAGTCAGATACAAGTGGTCATTCACTGTTTCTTCCGCAATCCTCGCCTAACCGCAGTCATTGCCTATAAACAGTTCTGTTGTGCTCGTCAAAAGGGAGCCATTCTCATGCCATGGGGACTGACTGACCCCTTGTAACTGGAGACGAAACGTCTTGTTAAACTAGAAATTGTTGTTTAATTTGTCTCACAGCTGTCAGCTGTTACTCAAAATATCTTCGACTATTGAGGACATTGTCTACCTCGCTTACAGTTTTTCCGAAAACAAAGCAGTTCTTTTTATCGCTTCATTATTATTATTATCATTGTTTTTTCCCCTCTTTCCGATGCGTTACGTACACCTTAAGTTTAGAATGATTTATAATCACTCCCAGACTTTTACGAAATCGTAAACTGCACATTGTTCTAGCGGTTTCGGATTTCTTCCTAAACCAGATGGACAAATCTATGTTTAGAGTGGGTGTGTGTTTAAAGAAGCTATATAACTTTATCTAGTTAAGATAACTGTAAATGAATCAGCGTAAGGGACAAATTCTGATTGATTATAACACATTTTATCTTAGGTTAATCCTCTACATTCGAAAAATAATCACCGGTAAAGGCTGAGTCACAGGGGATAGAAATGAGTAAGTCGAGGGAAGTTAAAGGTAGAAAATTGGTAGTTTTTAACAATCTTCTTCCCTCCTGTAAAATAATTTATATCTCTATGTTTTCTGCCGTCGAGTTCTTGTTATGGTGGTTTGCGACTGAGGAAGTTAAGCCATATGGTTTTTATCAGCGCTGTTTCTCATAACTCTCCTAGGCTCTATTCTGTATAAGATAGATGGATAGATTTCTAACTAGTGAATACATCCGGCTTATCCTCAAACAAAAATCAACATAATTTACTTCACAACTACTTCATGATAATAATAAAGAGCTCGAGAGTCATCCAGCCTTATTCGATAATAACCTTTATTGGATAATAATGCTTCCACCGTTATAACTAGAGTTATTTTGTAAGTACCGGATGATGTGCTGCTATTACTTTATAGCATTGAATGTGGACCGGTCATACAACTGTGAAAAACCTGGGTAGTAAAAAGTAAATGATTACACAACATAATCTATTTTTATCCGAATGGTCCACGTGTGCACAAGCTTCTATAATTGATGCTGTCATAAGCATGGATCCTGTGCTGAAACCAAATAAACAGCAAACACATGCTGATGTCAATCCTTAGAAAACTAACTTTTCAAAAAGCATTCAGCTGCTTGTATGTGTCAGAGAAAATTGAATGTCAGCCACATCATCCGCTGTCAACGAGATACATTATTACAAAAATAAATTATTTATGTATATCCTTACGATTCCATTCTATTCGTAGTTGTTTTATTTTTTCTTCTACTCCTATTAATCAACTTGATTTAACAGAGATGCTAACTACTCAATCAGCGGTAAATAAAGTGTCAAGCGAGTTAAAGAGACAGCAACTAAGTTCAATATTAAAGTAAAGATATATATACAAACGTCTGTAAGCTTGCCGTGCGGACTTATCGTAGTACATAAAATGCATTTAAGTATTCCTGAAAGATTTTCTCTCCAAGGAGAAAGTTTAGTAGACCAAAACTTGAGGTTTGTGGATATTTCAGACACCTCGGAGGCACTTTCCCTGAACAAACAAATCTCCAGAAAGATAGCAAGTTAGAACGTCCAAGTTATGAGCGATGATAAGGACAAGCCCCTTAACTTTCGAGCTTGCGATGTTGTTAGGAAATAAAGTTGGACAAACCATTTTCTTACGAGATACTTTTAATATATCTTATTTTTAAGCAATTAAACACCTTATAAAAATTTTTTCTCTCGTGTTTTCGGGCGTAAATAATCGCGTTAACGAATGACTACACCAATTCACATCTGGCATCCTGCAAATGTAAGCAGGATCCGAATCTTTCATCAGTTCAGCAATGACGCGACCACCAAAGCGGCGATAGATAACAATAAATATTTTCTTTGTTATTAAATTATTATCAAGTCTTAAACATCTTTATAAATTTATTTTAATATTGTTAGAATGCGTTAATGAATAATTCATCTGCATGCGACATTTTGCAAAGTCAGCAGGATCCGAATTCCTCTTCAGTACGCGGATCGACGTGACCACCAAGAGAGCGAAACTATACACCAAATACTTTAATTCGCATACTTCAAAGTATATAAAAAAACTTCACTCGTGAGCTATTTTTTTTTCTAAATATCTTTTTTTTTACATTTCTGTATCAAAAATCCGGAAGGCATAAATATGGCCGATATACCTATTGGGACGTAGCACATCTAGCAGAGATTTTTTTCCTTTCGATGTCCGTTCTTCTCCAAGTGGTATTAAACGGATGCATTAAGGTCATTTGGGGTGGTTTGGTGTGATGTATCACCAGTTTTAAATGTCTTTACAGAAGCCGATGATCGACTGCAGACTCAGATATATAGGTCACAGCGTCTGGTTTATAATTTTATAGCCCGCAGCTCGATTTTTTCCATTAAAAAAATATCTTTGACACGTGACACCTCTTACAAATTACAGCAATTAATCTGCATACTTTACAATGACGTCTTCGGGATAATAAACCCTCCCCCTGTAAAATTAATAAGAATTATAGTTAATGACCCCGAAATCGGACAGAGATCGATAATATAAATCTCTGTCCAGATATGACCGATCAATTCCTCAGTTTAATGGGATGAAAATAACGAGATTAACCTATTTCTTTTGATATTAATTCATCTTAGTAAATCCCATCTGTCGTAATGATTCCTCATGCTAATAGATTATCTCTCCTATCCTTCTTGATTTTTCTTTCCTTCCGCTAAAGGCATGCTTTCCGTTTTGAATTAATGAATGGCGTGAGAATAGTGATACTACTATTACTACTACTACTACTGTAACAAGCCATAAAGGAAAAAGACTGTATCCGTTGTCATCCGGTCTGTTGGGCCTCCCAAATGCAGATCAACGCGAATTTCCGGTGTTTTACTACTTGCAATCTGTTATAAAAATATAAAAATAGAAGACTTGTTTTAGTATCGATACACGCATCCTGAATTTTATATTAAACAGCTTTAAATTATCTCATTCGGGTCGTTTTAACGATAAAACCTCATGCCCTCCAGGCATCATTTATAGATAAACTCATCTATCTGTCCTCCACACCTTATAAATGAACTTGGAGAGGATTTATGCACTCCAAACTGCAGTGCAAATCGCGTTTTATATCGAGTGCTCAGTAAGTCTTTACGTGCTGTAAATTGCATGCAAATTGTTATTGAAATATGCGTTTAAACAGCTTTTCAAACATTAACATTTTGTAGCAATTTTTTATTTTTTTCTTCTTTTTTCCCAGTGCCAACAGGTGGTAAGCTTGCCAAATGCATTTCCAAACAGGAGGAAGTGCAAACAATATGGCGCCCGTCCCGTTCCTATGGCAATGAATCATTGAATACACTAATTAGATTCCGATCCGTTTTCAGCAAAAATAATCTCCGCTATATTTACATCTCCACCAGGGAGGGAAGAAGAAAAAAAAATTTTTAATCATTTTTAATGAATTCAAATTAGTGCGAATTGTTTAACTGTTGACAAATTAGAAAAACCGACAATGATCTCTTTTGTTGCTAAGGCAACAGCATCCGCGTCATTTATCAACGTTGCTTGGCAGAGTCGGATAACCATTCGGAGTCTTTAAAACAATTTTTAAAAATGGAAAACAAAAGAAGAAAAATATATTCATTTGCAGGTTTATTCTGTGCGAGAATTAAAAGTTAAGAGCGGCAATTTGCAGCGTATTATTATCCTTTTGTGGCAGGAAGGAGTTGCATGCACACAGTCTTTACTTCTTCTCCCTCATCGCGTATGCAGTTCGGTTTTAATGTTTTAAAACGCACGTTATGAAAGGATCGAATGCAAATGTTTGGTTTGTCTAATTACGTACCGGAGCATTTAGCTTAAATTAACCATTTAAGGAGGCCTCCCAGAACGATATCCTTTCTTCTCACGACCCCGTTAACATCCCACCCAACAATTTTATTATCTGATTTATCGTAGCATAAAAATAAACGAATTATTACAAAAGCCAAAACTGGTGCAGTCATGAGTCAGAGATAGAATTTTTAATAATCGTTTTTGGAGGGTAAGAATTTTACGATGTATAAAACCTCACTGGGGTTTGTTGAATAATCAGAATGGGGTTTTGGACGCTTAACCCCTTCATTAAGAAATCTACCCCCGGTCTGACAGTTTGAATTACATCAATGACTTTCCACTCCCCCTACCCAAGTTTTGTTATATATATACATATATATATATATATATATAATATTCATTCACCCCTCCGATCCGTTTGCTAGTTGGAACCAACCGCTGACGCAGCCAAAATTGGTCATCAATAGATCTATGCTGGTGTAATTAATATGTTGAGTGCGTAGGAGAGAGCCACCCTCGTTACAATAGATGTGTCCACTTATAAGCATGTTCTTTGTCTGTCCACTTCAAAAGAGTATCCTACTTATGCAGTCGCAGGATGGAATCCTCTTTATAAAATCCTCACGCTGACTGTGGAATTTATTTCTGATTCCCCAGTTGAATCATTAATTCGATTTCTGCAAATCCCCAATTCAAAATATTAGCAGGAATTTTTTTTTTGTAATTTCCGAAATCTGTCGTAGAAAAGAGAAAGAGAGAAATGTGATGAGGTGTGAAAAATGTGTGTACATCTATACATTTTATGCCTCAATTTGGAACAAGTTAAATGCAATCGATAAGTGTCAAAGTCGCACATTCAAAGATCTTATTTTTAATCCGGAAAGTGCTCGGATGATTGACTCAAGTGGATATTTAAGTGTTGCGGTTGCAGTTTTCCATCCTTTCAATTCTTAACTTAAGATGAAAGTATTAGATAACCCCTCCAGCCGGTCACAAAAACCTGGGTACTTGACTCCACTCCACAAAGAACTATTACAAAATTTTATATCTAGCACACACACACATACACACATACATACACGTAGTCTATGTTGGAAGAGTCATTCCTACTCACCTACGGAAAAATTCCCAATTACAACAGATTACCTATTAAAAAGACCAAACTAATCTGTTGACATTGTCAAATAGATTATCAAAAGTCCCCATCCTAACATAAAAAAAAAGTTATAATAATAGATAGTTCGTCCTTTAATACCATCAGGATCAGCTAGATTTGCACTCTAATTAGCTTGTTCGTGAAAATGGCTTCCCAATGATGGCTAGGGAGACAAGGAAGAATAAAAAGTGCCGGTGACCGTCTGTCGCCCCTATACCCCTCGAGCGGTAGGGGTTTTTTTTGTCAGCATTTCCCTTCTCCTCCATTCAACACAAAAGAGACTAGATGAGAGCGCAAGTAAGACATCTACAGTTGAAGTTTATAGCTTAACCTTGAAAATGGGCGCGACTACACAAAACAAAGAAAAAAAGAATGCTATTAAAATAACTGTACCACGTCGTAATTATTAATAATTCAATATTCGATAGACAAATCAATCCGTTTCGGATGTATAACCTAGTCTAAGTTCATTTATAACTCAGAATCTCGTTGCTTATCCCACTGCGTGTTCCCTGCTCCTGAGTCACAGTAGCTTGCCCTCCTGATAAGTAACACAGGTGATGGGGTCATTGGGACAAGGGGTCGTTAAGAAAGTGCTCTAAATGACAGTCTACATCGTCTGGCTTTTATACTACGGCTTCATTTATTACGCTGATTTACTGAAACTAACGAATTTTATCGCAGTAGTATGACATTATAAAAACTGCAAAACTGCTACGCGTACTGTATCTGCTATGTGTCAACAACTTTCTTGCCCTTTAAGAGAGTCAGGTATCATGTTATCAGAGTTAAACTCCTCAATAAGTGTATTGTGTGCAGTTTCCCGAAATGTTTTGTTGGATTTCGAATATACAGTATGATTAAGTAATATTTTTTTTTGCTACTAAAAAAAAACACAAATTCTCGAACTGTGATTAATAACTCCGAATGCAAAACAGGATAATTATTCCAGTAACTGTGCGTATGGAATAAGTTTGGCTTGAATTTTAATGGTTATTTGAAGAGGAAGAATGCCTGGAAGCACTTGCACATTCATGACCTTATCTAGGGTGCTGAGACAGTAGGAGTCGAATATTTGTCTGACTACTCCTATGCTTATATAAGGAAAAACGTGACGATCCAATAAACGACTTCTAGCGAGATCTTCTCAATAACCGATTTCTACTAGTTTTTTTGTGATAAATAGCCACCTTTTTTTTGTTATATTTTTTCAATAACTGACTTCTACTGGTTTCTAAAGATAAATAATGATGTGATAAATAGCCACCTTTTTTTTTTTGTTATATTTTTTCAATAACTGACTTCTACTGGTTTCTAAAGATAAATAATGACTTTAGCGGCATACTTCAACTGATTTCGGAGGGATAAATAACGATTTCTAGTAATATATTTCTCAATAACTGATTTCGGAGGATAAATAGGGGTTTTTAGTAGTATACTATATTTCTGAATGTCGTTCTTTTTAAATAAATAATGGTTCTTAATAGTTATTTTTTAATAAATAGTTTCTAATGATTTCTAAGATAATTACTTTTTAGAATAATAGTTTATTTTTGCTAAATTTTAGAAATAAATTATAATTTTAGGGGGACAAATAGTGATTTCTAGGGTTAGATTACAATTCTCCAAGGCGATTTTCCGAGGGAAATATGATAATTTTTAGAGGCATATTTATAAATATCTGACTTATACAGATTTCTGAAGATAAGATGACTTCTATTCGGATGTATTCTTGAGGAATTAGAACAGTATACTGAATCTAGTAGAAAATATGCGACTAAAACTGGCAACACTCTTTTATTTTTCGGGCGAGCGGCACTGCCACAGAAGCAAATTCTTTAGGGGAAAGACCTTTTTAAAGTTTCTGATTATTTTTAATTATTTATTTTTAGAATATTCTTTGAAATGTAAATGTAAGAGGGGTGGATTGGGGATAGGAAAACCCCAGATGGCTGTGAAACAAGAAACGTGCAACTGAAACAAAATCCCCGTTCGATCGCTTCAAAGTTGGAAAAGTGTTAGAGTAACTAATGATGAGCAGATTACATCCCGAACAGTACGTGTAACTGGATCTAGTCTGTTCTTCCGAAAATGGACCGGACTAAACGAGACTTCCTTTGATGTATCCACTGATCTTTTCAAAAACTCATAAACTTGTTAATTTCCAATTTTGTGCTTAAAAGAAAGGGGAAAAAAAAAGATGGAAGTCGTTATTACTGATAGGTAGTTCATACCAGATGGTTTTCCGAATTTTAGACAAGTTGAAAATTGGCAGATCGTTCGGAAAGATTGCTTATCTGTAGCAAAACCAACGGAGTGTTTCTAATAAGGATAGACACACGTCAACACAGATTTGCTTTCCTACAAAAAAATAAGTAAATATATATTTACAGACCTACACTTAAGAGAAAATGGTCTTATCGCTAATGAATTACAACTTTTCATTAAGGAATTTTTCTACCAGTTATAAATAGACACACTTGATAAAAGAACAAACCATTCTTTGAATGATCAATATAGATTATAGCTATGCATGCAAATAGACAAAAAGTCATATAAAAGACTCCATTCAACTCGTATCATCGCACTTTACCGTCGAAAGACAGTTGCAAGCGACTATACATTAAGTTTCGTGTTACATAAATATTATTTAGAGAATGAATGCACCTTTTGTGCCACGTACACAAAGTCTTTTAATCTTTAAGAAGGTGATCAAGAATTAAAAATCGATCCGAATCGATTTATCATCAGTGCAAACTACTTCATCGTTTTAGAAAAAGAGAGAATATCATCATCTGCGCGAATCAATTCGAACTTATATCTATCTACCTTAAGAGGTATTAGTCGCAGGGAGTGAACCCCTATTCAATCTCAGGCCTGACTGGCTTACAAACCATTAGACGTGCAAGGCGATCATTGCCATAAAATCCATCTCATTAACTCCCTGTCCAGCGCGCAAAGAGGAAAAACCTGCTGATTCACGTCCAGTCTTTTTACGAGAGGAGAGGGACGGGAGAGATACAGAAGTGGACAGGAGACTCGTCTAAATCAGTGTGTCACCCTTTTTACTCGGCATAGGAAACGTACAAACCATTCGTAGGAGTTTATGGGCCGAATCTCTTGTCTGATTCATCGCTTTAATATTACAAGTCCGTGTCCTGGGTGGCAATGTCAAATGAGATTGGTGCTGCACCCGCTTATTTATTAATACAATCGTAAGGGAGGGTTTCGGTTTGGGTTCCTTTTTTTTCCTCTCTCTCTCCCTGAATCTCCCAGTGGTAATGGTAAACAAAACGGGTGAGATATCACAGGTACGGATACAGAGACCACCCCTCTTGCATGATAGTACAGTATGATATAGAAAGGAGGTTCCGTGAAGATTTGTTTACAAGTTAAACAGGAAATATATCAACTTTAGCATTATCTTGTCGTAGTAAATGATTTTACCACAAATATATCCAGCGCATTCCACTTGAATTTATTTGATGCCGTTCTGACCTTTTATCTTTGTTGGATTATGCTCCAGTTATAAAGCCATCGTCAGTTTATGACTCTTGTAAACAGTCCTTCAGTTAATAGTATTCTATAAGTCGCCCGTGATAAATCCGACTTTTATTTATTTACTATAAATTTAATCGTTCCAAAAGTTCAATATCGTTTTTATAGCTCAAATATTCTTGCATTCTGTATAATTTAACTCAGCAGTTTCTTTTTTTTATATCCTTATATGTTAATTTAAAAAAAATTGTAAACTCTTTACGACTAAAACTGTTTACAGGTTCTAATTTAATAAATCAGCAATAAAATCGTGCAAAGTTTAAAAAAATTTACTCAGCATTCAACTAATTTAGGCGCAGTTTTTAGAATAATTGAATGGCATCCAGTTATAAATCATAGTAATTTGGATCGGCAGTTTTAAGTTATCTTTATGGCCCCTGTTTAGATAACAAATATCTATTAATTTTCGTGTGAATTTAGGAGTTTTCAGCTTAAAATACGTTACATTCTTGAGATTATTACGGTGAGTAATTCCGCGTAATACGAAGCGAAAATTTTCATCTTGAAATAATCACGCTAAGCTTATGAAATTTTGCATTTACGTTACGTATTAATATTCACGTTACTATATCATTGATAATCTCATCTGCTATAAAGTACTAGATCGATATAAAATATCTTTCTGGAAAGGAATTCAAGCTTCTGTAAAGAAAGGAAGGCAAAAATGCACAGGCTGTTAGGTTTCCAATAGCAAATATCAGATTTGCTGAGTCGGTGATTCCGAATTCAAAAAAATTCGAGATGATACTGGAGTGTAGTTTTACAAATATGAATATTAAACGTGCATTGAAAAGGAAGTACTAGATATATACATATATATATATTTTTATAAAATTTACTTTATAAAGAATTTAATATTCTGAATGGTAGGTTGTTTGTTCAGCATTCAACTATCCGTA
Source organism: Olivierus martensii (assembly GCA_000484575.1). Lineage (NCBI taxonomy): Eukaryota > Metazoa > Arthropoda > Arachnida > Scorpiones > Buthidae > Olivierus > Olivierus martensii. The sequence goes on from AYEL01075572.1 coordinate 25,373, forward strand.
ACTGGAACAAGAGTGTCCTTAGAATCAGCTTACTAATTACTATGCCAACTTTCAGAAAGTCAGTCGAGTAGTCCAACTGGTGCACTCATTGCTATCGACACCCCTCATGAGGAGTGGATAAGTCCTACCGTGTTTGGACCATTATGTGAGTGGATGTACTCCGGAACGAGCATGTCACATGTACGGGATGTTTACTGCTCTGCTTGATATACATGTGACTACGATCTCATTTTGTGTTGACAGGTAAGAATTAGTTTAACCGAAGCTTTTTAAAATCCATTAGAACCGACCTTTTAAAAAATCCAATCGATAACTAGCTCGAGAATGATGAGATTGACGAGTAAAACCACGTGATTAGGAGATATTCAATCACCGTCAGACACTGATGCAAAAACCGAATTTACGGTTTTTAATTGTTAAATTTATGATAGCAACAACATGTGACTAGACTAAGGGTCAGAAAATAGCCTTCTAGCTTCTTCTAGGAACTTAAAGTGTATATTTTTCTTTAAATGTGTTAGAGAAAGGGCTGCTTATGTTTTGAGCCATTCTGCCAAACCAAATTTACTCTGTATTTCTCATCAGCTATTTTTTATTTTTATTTTATTTATTTTTCTGTATCTGGAAGAGTATGAATGCCAGATTAAAATCTCTGATGTTTATCTAACATGCTCGAATGTTTCGGCACATTACCCTCTCTTCATAGAAGAACAACCAAGCGATGACTGTTTTTTTTCATTCATTTCTAGATTAAAAAAATATTTTTCAAGCCATTTTTCATTCTAGGACATTTAACATCGAATAAATTCTCGAAAGCAACAGAATTTACTCTTTTAAACTCGCGATTTGTTCCATTATTAAGACATACGTTCAGCTGAAAAATATCGTCAAGAGTGTAGGAGTTTTATAATATTTATAAGTTTTGATGACCTATAAATTTTTATAACTGGATTAACTAGTTAAACATTTGCATACAATGTGGGCTTATTTTGGAGGTTCCGTATTGAGATAAACAGATTAATGCGACAAAATTCGAAGTAGCTGCCTTCAAAAATAACAGTAATTTAAATGAAGAGGTAAAGAAAGATCACCTGGACGAGTGTGGGAACTCCTGGTCAATGGGGTGCAGAGTAGACATCGTTTCTATAGGCAGGGGCCCCTTCAACACGTGTGTCCCCCATGGTACACAAAGGACATCCCGTGTTCGACACGATAAGCTAGCCACTATAGGACTAATCCACATCCACTCAGCCACTGCTTTCCTCTTCTTATTTCGTGCTAAGTAATGGCTGCCATGACGTCATAGCTGTAATGACCGCATTAGATGTGCGATAATGAGCATGATAAGACTCCGATGACAACTTTTCCGTCTCAATCAATGTCCGATATTTGATTAAAATAGATTTCTGTATGTTTTTCAGATCAGAAGAGAAGTAAATGGTGTAAAAAACGAGCAAAAAAATGGTACAATCTGGAGAAGATCGGGTACCGAAATCGGATAGCGACTTGACACCACCTTATCATCACCATCGACATTACCATCATCACGTTTATCATCATACCGGCGGTAGAAGTAGCAAGATTCCAATTCCGGTATCTCCTACCACCAGAATGACGTATAATAGGCCAACACCGACCACTCCGACGCTTTTTGTTGGATACAGGTAGCAATCATCTTTCGTTTACGAATTTAAAAACGTAGTAGGTTTATTTATGTGATTTTTTTTTATAATTAATCTGATTCGGATCAGTTTTGCAATGCCATCTGTCGTTAAAAAATAGTATTAATTGGTATAACGAAAGCATTTTAATTCGAAGCTTCGGCAGTAATCAGGTGCCATAAAAACTTCAAAATCTATAAAAGTAGATCACTTTAAGCGTTTACAGCTTACTCGCAGCTAGTTAACGGAGAGAAAAAAATAAATAAATCTGTCCTGTGGGGAGAACTATTTCGTCCGTTTATTGTACAGGAAGTGATGTCATTAGAAACTCCTTACTTCCGGTAACTAACTACTGCACAGACGAGAAGTTTTTCTCAACTGTGCATATTTTTTTCCCTCTTACTAAGAAAACTATTTACTTACAGGATCAAGTCTGGGTTCGGTTTATAAATTCGGATTACAGACGGAGAGGAGACAGCGGATGTCTATTATCTAGAAAGAAGACAATGACGAGAGCTTGGGAAAACTTGGTTGACGTTTACGGTGCAAATTAATCTATTCTGATACACGATACTTAATTTAGGAACAGAGTTTATGTACCTCTGTAACTTACTCTTTTGCTTCCCGAAATTTAAGGTCGACAAAGGTTACAGTCCTCTCAGATTCAGTTATTAGTATAAATGGAAAATTAACATACAATAGTTCTTAAGGAACAATGGGTAATGATCGTCTATCAATATAATCATCGCATTCAGTGGTGTATGGATAAAAACAATTCCGACAGGTAATGTAAGCGTAGGAGTGATTAGCCCAGCGATAACACAGGAGTTAAAGGAATGTTTCGACACCCCGCGCCCCAAAATGTCTTGATTTCTTCGTCTCTTGCGAATCTAATGACCGATTTTGATTGGTAGGATGTGCGTGTTTTAGTGGGGTTATGAAGGGTTCTGGTGTCATGACGTCCATTAATGGGAGGATATAGAAAGTCCATCAATCATTGTCTACAAATTGTTATAGACACGCCATGTTATTGTCTAAATCAAAGGAATTTCCTTTCGACATATTTTTGTTTATTTATTCGTGTTTTTAAGGAAAAATATGTGTATTTTACGAAATCGAAAAATCGAACGGAAAGTTTTATGTTCATCTCACAGATGGCGCCAGTGAAGTCTTTAAGTTTAATTTAGTTTTTTTTTTTTTAAATTTAGTTTCGTAAATAATTTTTTTTAATCAGCCTGAGTAAATTTTGTGACTATAAAAATGATAGTTACAAAATTTATAAATTTTGTCTCGTTCTTAATATAATATTAAAATGTTTATTTTGTTAAAGAATTATTGTTTATTCATACTAGCGGAAGTAGGGAATTCGATTATTTTAAAAGTTCCTTTAAAAAGTAAGCTAAGATATTTAAAACTAAGAATTAAAAGAAGGAAAATCGGAATTTCATCGAATTTTTAAAATTATAATATGAATAAAATAAAAAGGCACGCAAAATTTTATAATTTTGAATAAAAGCTTATAAAAATTGCTAAATATTTCAATAAATAAGTAGCGTTGAGTAATGATTAAAGGAATCATTCTTAAGATAACCAAAAAGAACCAATAAAGATCGTCTTTCAAAGCCAAGATATTAGATTTTTAAACCCGTCAATCAAAAAAAAAAAAACATGTCTTTCTGAGAAAATTGCTCTTAAATTATTTTTTTCCCGTCGAATTTTTTTACGACGTGATTTGCTGTCAAATTGATTGTGCTACCAACTTATTGTAGTGCTTTCAGTGCTCCAACTTTAAATGTTTGATGGGATGTGACATAGTTATCCTTTCCAAACCAAATCCTTCGCGCTTTTTTCTGTCTCCTTTTCTCTCTCTATCTGTCATGTTTTTTCCCAAGCGAAAAAAAAAGCACAACTCAAAAACGATCACCAAGTTATGCAAAAGTTTGGAAATTTTTGCATGGCCGAAGAGAAAAATAGCAAAATGGCCCCGGTGACGTCACTGCCGCTGGTGTCGCCTATGTAGCATTGCTGCCGAGAAGCGCAGTCGGAGAATGTCAGGCAGTGGCCGATCCGAGCCGAACAAAGTCGGATGCAGATCCCCAAGGGGGCAGGTGGATTGACCAGGTACACGTCACGTGACCTCGTCTGATTGATTTTTTTTCTCATTTACAACCCAAGTGTAAACTTAAACAGCGTCAAGGTAAATAACGTCTGTTTTGCTTTATTCTTTCTTTTAAATAGAATTTATTTTTTTCCTTTGCTTAAAATTTAAAAACATTTTATTATGTTAACTGTAGGCGTATATGAACTTATAAACAAATATTTGAGATGTTTCAAAAGAGAAAGACTTTTTTATTTATTATAAAAAAAAATATTGCGTAATTTTTTAAAATCTATTATTCCCTCTGAAGCGTTGACGTTAATTAATTATCCCGCAGAAAAATTTTCAATTTGAGCATTTATAATTCATTAACTTCTCACCAGAGGGTGTGAAGAGGAGGTAAAATTTCAATTCTCGTTTGGTGTTTAATATCTAAATGCTTAAGGTGCGTTAACATTATTCAAATTTATTTAAATAATGCAAACGAATACGTTTTAAATAAATATTCAGAATTTTATATTTTATTTAAAACTTCGTTTATCCCAATCAGACGAAAAAGGATTTAATTTTATAATTTTCAAAAAATACCGTTTTTCCGCTCATTGGCTGTAAATAAATTTTTAAAGTTTGAAATATGATATCCAATCAGATCGTTTTGAGAAAAATCAATTTGATTGGATGTCGAGATAATCTATCTAAAACTTACTCTAAAGTTTTTATTTATAACTTTTTATGATAGAATAAAGTATGTAATAGTTGTATTGTACTTTAACAAAATGATTTTTCGACGTAGCATTTAATAATTTAATATATTCTTTTATTGAAATGAAAGTTGATTTCAAGAGAGAAAGGAGAATAAGCAAGTTGTATATTCAACGCGTATAATTTAGTTCCCATCAATTTTAACCGTTTGGAAGCACGAAAAGTCCTTGAACTCAAATAGTCTTCGTCCGAATAATTCTGATTTACATGCGGCATTGTTTAGCTCCGAGATGCACCAAGAGTCAAGTATTCATTTTGTTTGACGTTTCTTTCCCCCTTCTTCAATGCAAAGTTTATTTTATTTTCCGAATCATTCAGAAAGCAGGGTAGCTTTTGCTTTTGTCACTTTATGTTGCGCATAACTTTGAATAACATTATTAAAATTGAATGCATGCGAGATGGAATTATCAGAGATTGGGTGGAGTTTGGGAACGTCCGAATCCAAACTGTTAGGAATGTTTGGGCGGAATATACGATTCGTATTCATAAATATTAAAATAAAAAAGTCACTAAAATCCCGAGTGTTAGATATGTCACCTGTTAATCGCTTTAAAATCAATTGATAGAAATTTTATTAGCGATTTTTCATTACATTTCGTCGCTGGAAGAGAATGAGGCAATTATGAGCCGTGAATCATTTTTCAACCCTGATGATGCATAAATTTAATTTCGAAAGGTTCTCCGTGTCACCACTTGAGCAGTCGTGTCTGGTACAAAAGGGGTATTAGAACATCCCCACCAGTAAGTTGTGGTCCCCGAGGTGCTTCTTAACGACTTTCTAGCATCGTTAGGTATTTTTTATACTATACTAAGTTAAATTTTTTTCTGTGTGTTGTTGGCAAACTTACTAAATGAATCAAGCTTTAATGGCAGTTTGCAACGCTTTGGTACATCGGCTGGAAGTTTGTTTAAGAGCTCTGGTAAATCCACTTGTAATTTTTTTTTTGTTTTAAACTCTTTTCACTTATTTTCAAAACTCTTTTCGGTCATTAAAGTTTTTTTGCGTTTCGTATATAAAAAGTAGCTTAATGAAAGACGTTTCCTTTAGCACCATGTGGCAAAACAGTATCTTGGAAAGACTTATGTGCCTTATCAGCAGGTCATTGCAATACTTATTCTTTAGGATTCACTGATCCATGATACAGGTGGCCCGAGTTTACAGGTGTGAAACCAAGGGGAGAGAAAGTATGGGAAAGAAAAGACGTTAAACTCACGAATTTCCTGTTTAAAAAAAAGCTCACCGTGTTAAATATACATTACGTCTCATTTAATTGTTACTTAATTATTATTTTTAAAAATATGTTAAAATGAGAGTAAAAGCAAGAAAAATGTCTTTTTAAAAGAAAAATAACGGGTTATCTGCTTCAAGTTGCTGTAACACATGTCACGGTGATTGACACGGCAACACGTGTCAAGTTCTTACAGTTTTTTTTTTCTTCTTTTTTCTTGAAGAAGAAGTCTTTACTAATGATCCTATCAGAATTCTTTGATTTTGTTCTTGCAGAATGCCTCGTCAGAGTAAAGTGGTCGGATCTGGATTATCTACGACATCTCCCCCGACATCTGTACCTTATCCTTTAGCACAACAGGCACAACAATATTTAGAACAGAATATTAAAACTTGGATGCAACCCACAGGAAATCAGGTACGTTGTTTTATACATAACGTAAAAAATCGAAATAACTCTATAAATAAAAAGGATGCAATTAGATAAATTGTGTTTGTGCTGGTATGCATAAATATTTTATACACATAACGAAAATTTTGCGCTCAGTAGATAAGATATGGAGACCTAATTCCGGATAGGAAAAGTGCATTTTAACTTAAAAAAAAAAATGTTTTGGAAAAATTGCACTGCAAAGCGAAAGACATATGCGATAGCGAAAGCATTTTATAAATATAACCAAACTAAATATTTACCTTCCAATTAAGAATTTAGTCTTCTTCAGAACGCAGAAAAAATTAGGAATTTCAAGGACAAACCTGAATACATCAAAGTTAGTGCTCTTTTGTTAGTTTATATTCTTAGGAGACCCGCTAGGAGTAAAGAATGGTTTTTCTAAAAAAAAATCTGACAAACAACAGATGAAAGAGTCTGTTAGTTTTCTCGGATTACACAAAATTAGAAGAAACGCAGCCATAAAATATTTTTAAAAATCCCGTATAGAAAATCGCTTGTACTACTCGATTTTTTTCCCCCCGAAGAAGCGGTGGAAAGTGAGAATTGAAAATTAAAGCGCATAATCGTAAATGGGCAAATAGTTTGAAGAAAGTTTAGAAAAGAGGATTTTTAATTAGGTGTGGTCTTGTATCCAATGATTACCAGTTTTATCGCCACCACAGTGTAACGTCTGGAAGAGGTTGATATCCAGCACGGAACTGAGTTATGAGTCTATGACAGCCAACCACCCTCCCTATTACAATTTTAATGACTGTGATTATGAGTTTCTACTGTTTATGAAATTTTGGGTTTTCTTACTCTAAGCTTCGACTTTCATCTCCGTTTCGATCGTAAAAATATCACCCTCGGTCTCTCGTCTAAATCTCTTTACTGCGTTGTTTCCAATAGGGGAGAAAAGCCGAATCAAATTCTCCAATACTTTCTCATGCAGCTGTGAATTTTTACAAGACTTTGAATTCGAAAATATCTTACAAGTCATACTCTCGAACAGCTTGCTAACCAATAAAGGGTTGAAAAGTATAAAAATTTAACAATCCCCGCTTCTTCGGAAATCCCTAAAAGTCCCCATTCTATACTCGAAACCGCGAATATTTTCCAGGAAAAAAAAATTATCTCCCACGCCATCTGTCGCTCGAATCCAACATTACGAAAATTAAATATTAACAAAAAAAATTATATAAAATAATTGAATTAATCACGAATTGAAATACATCTTCATTTGATTCTTAATTAAATAAATAAATTTTATTTTTGTTTTATTTTTATGCTGTGTACCAATTTTCGTGTTCACAAACAACTTAATCAAAATTGACGTCGACTTCATTAAATATTTATTTTGTTTGTATAGTGCATCCTTTTTGAACTCTAGGGATATGTCGATGTGTTAAACGAGTAAATCTCCTTTCTGATTATAGATAAGTTGTATCTTCCAACGAATTCTTACAGAGTAATTTATAAAAATATAACTCAAAAGAGTGGAGAGTAGTATAGCCGACATGTTTATTAATTAATAGTTATTTTAATAATTAACGCCCTCTGGCGATTCCGTAAAAATTTTACTTCGTTACGTAATAAAAAAAAAATTATTATTTTTATTATATAGAAAACGGTTTGTGTGAACTGGCAACACTACACGCGACTTTCAAAAGATCAAAAGTATAGTATCCATCTTGTTTCTTTGTTGAGTTTGTATGGACATCTGGATGTGAAACGCACAAAAAAAACTCAAAATAGAAATCTTTACGGTAGAAATACATCATTATATGGGTAATATTTCGAATCCCTGTAAAGAAACGGGATAGAAAAACCCTTACCGATAGAAAGTAAAGGGTTTTTTACCTATTCATTCCATTCTTTCTCCGGATGGGTTGAAACGTCAGAAAATTCGGTAATAAAAGGGTTCTTTAGACATTGATGTATGAGGTAGACTGGTCTAGCCCCATTTGTATTCTATCAGTTGTCGTTGACAGCTGGACAAAGTTGTGTTGTCCGGCAGACTGATTTCACATACCTTCTTTTTGCCGAGAATCTTCTCTTCGCATTCACGCATCTATGATCATATTTTTGCCTGTTTATAGATGTGGAGACGAAGAAGAAGAAAGAAAAATATATAAATATACCGCTGTCAAATCGCGCTAAATAAATATAAAACGGCGAATTTATTTTCCTTATTCCCGCTTTCGAAAAATAAAAAAATATATATATGTAGTAGCCGTTGTTTCGGATTTTAGTGAGTTATGAAATCGAAAGCGCTTTTAGCATTAATGCTCGGCTTTAGAGCTCCGTAAAACCGCCGAAACCAACTTAAGCATCAGTTGATTCGGAGAAATAAAAAGCAGAAAAAAAAAGTACTATTCCCCGCCGAAAAGCTGCACCTGAACCATTTCTTACTAACATAACGGCCAACCTTATCGTAGAAGTAAGTAGACTCCAGATTACATCGTGATAGCGGTACGCTGAAAAGTTGATGATTCCCTTCTGCCAGATATGAAGAGCAGTCACCTCTGCCAGAAACTGGGTAGAGTGTCAGCAGGTAGCAGAGACATAAAGTTTTCATTTTATAGCAACTTAAGCTCTATCCATAAGCTGGTCGGGTACCATCATCTCATATTGACTTCCTATATTATTTTATCAACAGTTTTCGGTCAGAAAAAATCTCTCTTCTTTTTAATTTTTTTTATAAAAAAGCTATGTTTAATATCAGATATATATATATATAAAATTGACAAGTTGTTGCGTTTTTAATATTAAACTTTTAAACGTTGTCATAAAACTTAACTTTATATTAAAATATATCAATAAAACGTGTCGCATTTTACGACCCGATCATATAATCATTTAAGCAGTTTGCAAACAGCTGTTTGAATGTTTAATATGTTATCCATCCGACGTTGTTTCTATGTACAATGCTCTTATTGTATATCTAGCTGACTGTATATCGTAAATGAACGTCTTGTACTGTACAGAATAACACGCGAGCAGTAATACATTTATATATATAGATATCTATATGTATACATATATTTGTAGTATGATTTATGGTGTGTGCCGTGGACTTTAATTGATGGCGTGCCATTTCGCGACGCGTTTTCGCCTCTAATATGGGGACGTTAAATAGTCAGATCATGTACGTATTTTTGGAAAATTGTATTATATTTACTTTAGCAAAACGTTGGAAACTCGATCTATCATCGATCGCTTCTCATTTTTTTTTAATTTTTTTTTCATTATTAATATCGGCATCGGATTAAAAACGTGATTGCCGTACTCCCGCTTGAGAAGTTGCGCGGCATCACCTGGATGCTTTAGGTAAATTGCCAGCAATAATGGAAATATAATGAATAAAAATTCAATTAAGAGTGTTATAATTAAAAATATTTGGAGAGCTGTAAAAAAGTAAAGCGATTTTTCTCTCTTTCTCTCGATGACATTGCGCAAAATGGTGACAGGTCTATTGTAATTGTCATAACAACGTGTAGCCCCAAGCTGATGTCATCTTTAGCCAGAGGGCTACCATCTGCACTTGACACTGTACATTGTTCGTTCGAATACTCCTGAATATATCACAATAGTACTCAATTTTCGATTGATTCGCGACTGGTTAACTCGAATTTTTAATTATTTTTAAAATGGTAAAAATCTTTTATTGACATTCTTTTTCCTCTTCTTCTTGAAGACAGGTTTTAATTAAAAGTAAAATTAATTAAACAGTGGTAAGTCGATCTTCTTCCACTTGGAAACATTTTTAATGGGAAACGTCAACAATCGTAACGTTTACAAGCACTTGTACAGTAGCATGTTTACTTATTATAAGAGCTGCATCCAGCAAAATGGGTGGCACCTCTAGTCAAGTTGACAAGTCGGTAAGCGATCTGTCTGCCACAAAATGACCGGAATTGATATAATCCGTGGAGAGGCATGATTTACAGAGTCACAATGGTTCTTGCAGCACATACTCACTCATCTGACAGCATAATGGGCAGCGCAGCATGCGGTCCACTCGAGTTCCGGTCAATCCGCCTGCAGTGGATAAATCATACGATTATCTAGGAGACAAAAGGAGTCGTTTCTATTCACTTAATTCTTCCATTATCTTGCAGTGCTTTCGTTCTGCAGTAATTATAGTCCCTTATCGTGTTACAATTGCATGCTTCTTTATTGATTCTGCCGAAATGATTTCCGAATTCTTGGAGAAAAGCCAATAATGGTTCAGCATCAATGACATCAATTTGACTAGAAAGAGTTCGATGTGAGCGATTATGTCTTAGCTTTTTTACTTAAAAAAATTCGGTGATTTAAGTTAAGTGGTCAAATCACGTCACTAATACAACTTTTTTTTTTAATTTCAGGCGTTCTCCACGTATAGTTTAAGTCCGGTTCGAGAGCTGCCTAGGTATTCCTACAACCACATGCCAAATGCATCCATGGCAATGACGGGCATCACCCAGAAGGTCCTACAAGAGCACAACTTGGCCCAAATGTATCAAGCCGTACAGGCTATACCTCATCAGGAAATTCCCACTACAGCCACTTATCTACACGGCGTGTCTTCGAGAAATCCCTTCCCTCATTCATTATCATTCAGTGGCTATTCTCATCATTCTATGATTCAAAGTACTTCATACAGTTCTCCCTGCACCACGGGTTATGCTCTCACGCAACCATCGGCTGCTGCTTCGTTCTTTGCCAGGTAAGTCATTAGTAGGCTATATAGCGGGACTTAAGCGTGTACAACATTGATCACCGAATAGCATTTTAATGGCCGCTATATGCGTAAATAAAATATGACATCTAGAATAATCTTTGATTCCAGATAGACTGCAACAATGAACAATCCATCTCTGTCTCTTGATAATAACGCGACCCAACCCACCATATACACTACACACACATATATACGTTTAAATTCATACACAATTATGCGATTATTTTCCCTTTTGTACTTTTTGGCTTAAACTTAAACATCGGATAGAGTATGTATATCCCCATATATTTGTTCTTTTAATGTTCAAACATCCATCAAAGTTTAAGCAGGATAGAAATAATAGAATTGCAACTCACGTCTGTAAACATCTCAGACTTGTCACAACATTAATTGGGAAAAGTTTTCTTTTAGTTTTTACCTGACAAGAAACTAAAATAGATGAACAAACACGCACACACACGAAAAAAAAGAGCTTCATCGGAAAAAAAAATTTATAAGATATATATATTTTTAATTCTCGGATTGTTTTCGTCGACAGACATTTAATTATCGGTTGCAATTAGGTTGTCATTACCAGATTCAATTAAGCAAATAACACATTAAAAAATAACTTTTTTGAGAAAGTTAGTTTTGTGAGAACATTAAAAATCCCCCGAATTGCTTACCAGGCAATCTAGCCTTCGGTATTAAAGCTTAATGATATCGTCAATACATCCATCACACCAAGGTATACACCCCGGGAGGTTTCTTCAGCACTACAACAGAGTTTATATTGATAGATTGCTTGTCTCTGCCTACTCCATTGCTCTAGCTTGTGGCCAATTAATTAGATCACATCTAAATATTTTTAGCAGAATTTCTTCCCATGTTTAATTGATCAATAAATTTAATTAACCTCCAAGAAACACCAAAAATGTAAATTGGACTGATGATCTTATGGATTGCAGGCTAAAATATTCCTTCAAATTAATACTAATTAAATTTTTTGATTGCCCTTCTACTCCGTCATGTTTAAAAGAGATTTATTCACGTCTTTTGCCACTACCCTTTTGCCCACTTGGGTGTTTTTAATCGTGTGCTCTGCGACTTTACTCGCTCCAATTTTTCCCGGAGACATAAAAATGCTTATAAATTAATAATCGCTGGATTATTAAGTGTTTATTGCATCGTTTTAACTCGCCCCGCAAATTGGGATATATATATATATATATTTATTTCTTAAACAATAAAAAAAACAGAGAAAATTGATATTGTAAACTTTTTAATATCCATTTCCAACATTTTTTCTAGAAAAGCATCGGTTTTATGATATGACTAATGCACTACATTCAGCAACCGCAAAGGCTGATGTATTAACCTTATCTATAGATAACTAAGCAGAATGTCTAGGAAAATGCTTGTTTTTTTCTAGCTATAGAATCATCTAATAGTGAAAGAAGGTATTGTTCCTATTATATACGTTTTTTTCAATCCCTTCTTTTAAGGACAATACGCCATTTCTTGAAAGGAAAAAATTTTTTTTCTGTATCAGTTCGAAGATTAAAAGCTATTAACATACTTTTAAAAATACCTTTATAGAACGAGAATTTTTAAAAAAATCAAGATATTCTCGTACCGCATAAAGATTTTCTTTCTCTCTGTAGGGAACAAAGCAATTGTTTCATTTGTTAGCATTAAAAAACAATAGCCTACTTAATTTCCTCATATTACACGCGATATTTGCTTATACTGTATGAATCATTCCTTTATTGCAAGCAGAATAGATTCAGTGTCTGTTCAGTAAATAAAGAAAAAATTAAAAATATAACGCATTTCCTGAAGTTAAAAATACTTTTTTTTCGACACAGAAAACGATGAAAGTGGCTTTCTACAAGTAGGCACAGTTTTCTGTACAAGAGACAGGATATTTTTCCCTAGGCGGAAGGAGGAGCATCTTCCTCATGCAGTAGTGCGAGAAGGGTGACGCAGAATCTAAAGAATCATCCTGTGTGACGACATTGTTTGAGTAACATGCCAACATGATGTGTTCCTCTCTATCTTGTATCATTGATCTCTTATAGATCTCCCTCCGTCGGAATTTTCATTGATTCTTTTCTCAGACAGATCTCTTTTTTATCTATAAGCTGGAAGGTTCGCCCAAAGCCATTGAAAATAATAATAACACGCAAGTTTTTTACTTTAAGAGAATGGTTTTTTACGATAAAAATAATAATAATAATAATAATAAGCGCTTTACTTTTCGCAAGGAAAAAAAAACAGAACAGAATTCCTCATTCCAGAGTCAATTAGTCAGTGGGTTAATGGTTGTTTATCTCTGTTTTGTTCGATTTTTCTCACTGCGCAATTCAGATATGCAAGAAGGAAAAAAAAAGAAACCATTCTAATGGCGCAGTAATGTTCCGAAAGCAAAGTAAAAATGGCGCTTTAATAGATCAGCGAGTTGTGACGATTTACGAAAAAGTTTACAATAAACTTATCTATATCCCTCCATTCCTTACAAACTGTATTCGACTTTAATGAACTTGCATCGACCATGTTGGAATGCCTGATGAGCTGACTAAGTCCAAGGGGTCCATTCTCATTAATCTCTACGCTTCGTGTACATTGTAAATCAACTAGAATGTACCAGGAAATTACTCAATGTTTTGCCACCAATGCCCAAGGCTTTGCTTTTGATCGTTACGTCACCAATCGACACTTTTGTCGAGTACAGTAAATCAAATTACCATTGTGTCAAGGATTTCTTCTCGTACCACGTTTATCTTTCTTTTTTTTTATAATTTTCAGAATGGGGATTTAGAATAAAATCTTAAGACAAATTTTTTATGCCAGCAGCAGAGAGAGAGACAGAGAATATTTGTTTTCGGAATGAGATTTGGAAAATATTTATACACGCATTCTATTACTCAAGAAGATAACGTTTTAGCAAATTGTACACATTCACGAATTGCTTACCTTCAATATATTTTATATATAAAAAAACCATTAGGCATATTCACATCACGCACTATTCAATGGAGTGTAAAGAAAAATCGAAAAAAAAAATCTCGAGTTATTTTTTTTCCTTCTATCTTTACCAAGTTTTGCTTGTAAATGTTTATGTTCTCAAATCTGAAGGCCACTTCAAATATTACTCTTCTGCAGGTAATAGTTTTTTTTTTTTAACTCAGGGGTTGGAAACTTTTAATACAAACTTTTGAAACTTGCCGGAAGGGCTTAGCGAAATTTTCACGAAAGGGAGGTGAAAAATGTATTTATAATGTCACACGAAACTACCTGATGAATAACGAGCCAACGACAGAATATCATTTGTCTAAAATAAGTTACCTTATGCGAAATAACAATTGCCAGTGAGACAAGCTCTACAAAAAGAAAAGATGGCAGATCGATAAATTTCTTTTTTTTTTTATTTTCTATCTACAGTTCTGTGTGATATAGATTATATATATATATACTTTATAAACACTCTTAATCTGATCTGTCTGCATCGTCTCTCTCTGCAATTTGGATTAAGTGTACACAGACAACATCGGCGCACTTATAAGGTTGCTGGATACCCTATAGCTGCTGCTGAGTTATTAACTATTGAATAAAAAAGCGTCTACTTGTGTATCAATAGCAAGTGAGGGCCATTTAAAGTCTTAAAGTAACATCTCAAGTGTGCGGCTGGATGAGCGGTCTCCAAGCACGTATTGATTGCCAACCATCCAACATCTACTTTATGACGTTTTAAAAGATATCAGAGAAAATTGCTGCTAGCTTCTCTTTTTTATATATTTTTTTTTCTTTTTTGCTTTCTTCCCCCATTTTCTTCCAACATTGGATCAATGACGTTAAGGCTTTCTTTGAGAACCTGTAAGGAGCTTAGGAATAGTCTATAAGATGGCCTTCCACTCACCAACACAAAATCCAGTAAAGGTATTTACTTGTATAAGCACAAATCCTACTCCAGTTCGTGTCACAGCCATTATTACAGTCCTTCCCTCTCTTTTTTTTTCCTGTTGATTCTTCTAAATCTGAAAATATTCCAATGCTTTATATCTGTAATTTGGTATCTCGAAGGTGTATCTTTTATTCTTCCTGGTTAAAAAAAACACTTAAAAAAAGATGAGGATTGATAATATCAGAAATTCTTTCCTTTAACTAATAAACCGGTACAAAACACGTTCATTTTTCATCAAATTAACAACATCAAGTCGAAGAACATAACTCCAAGCCATGTAGGAAATGAGTATAACCTCTTGAACCACTCCTAATCTATTGTTAGTTGTCAGCATTATCTGGAACATCGCATCTTGCTCGTATTTTGTTGTCTCACTAATTACCCAAAACCGCACACATACTAGGCTATATTCCTGTCATTGACTTGGAAGACAAGAAATTATAATTTAAATGCTACTTTCAAAAGCTGCATGTGATAAATGGCCCGAGTTTAAGCAATCTCAGTAATTATAACTTCAGTTTCGACAATCTAATCCCTCCTAGAAATGAATGTCGCCCTTAATCTTGTAACTTTCTTATCAACTGATATAAAAGGCTAATGAGTGATTGGGTTGAAGGAGCTGAAGTTCTTAATCCCTGGGGAGATAACCCAGTGTATTTGAATTTGAATAAAAGTTTTGTGTCATGTGCAAATTCAGTATGATATTTTTTTTGTTGCGGTATCCGACGTTGTCATCCGTAGGAGTCTTTCAACGGGTTGAAGAACATTAAACATATTGAATTTGGGTAAGTTCCGACTACGAGTGCTTAACAAACAACCAGATGGATCTCTGTGGTTGGCATGTTAAATGTTCTTGTTCTGTGTAAACATGTATATGCCTGATGTTGGTGATTCCATTCATTCGCATTTTAACTTTTTTATCGTTTTGTCACTATTACTAGGCGCTGTTTAATGAATTTTCCAAGTACAGCGTTTCCTCAAATGCATTATATAAAAGTTTTAACAATACCTTCTATATTATAATAATTAATGACGTAGCAGTAATTTATGCGTCATAAAAAAAACAATTGATTGCGAAATATTCTCATTTTAAACTAATTAATCTATTCGATAAATTCATGTAATTAACAAAAACTTATTGTTTGATCCAGTAACTAATTACATAACAATGAATTGTGACGTAAGAATGAGTTGTATATATGTGATAATGATATTTCGATTTCATTCGCATTCTCATTTTTTATCGTTTCTCTCATTATAGTTCGCTGAGTGAATTTAGTGAATTTCCTTTAAGTGAAACGTAAAATGGCGTAAAAGTTCTAACAATGTCTTTTATATTATAATTAGTGACGTAACAATAACCTTAATATATGACGTAAAACACTCATTATTTTAAATTAACTCTATTCAATAAAGCCGTATAATTAATAAATGCTTATTGTTAATTTAATAATTACTACGTAACAATGGATTGACGTAAGAATATCTTCTTTTGTTACAGGTGATTCTCATTTTTAATTTTTTTCATTGTTTTATTATTATTATTACTCGGCGTGTTTAGCGAATTTTATAAAATATTGAAGCTTCTTCTACATGAAACGTAATAATAGCTTTAACAATGCTTTTCATATCACACGAAATAGTGACGTAACAATAATCTAAATAACGAAACGAAATGACGTAAAGAAACAATTGGCAGTGAATTATCCGCATTTTAAACGAATTGTCCTATTCAATGTAGCCACATAATCAATAAAAACTCATTGTTGGACAGGCATCCAATAATGGAATACGTAACAATTGGGAATGACGTAAGAATAAAAAATTTAAATAGAATAAACAACCATCTTTTGTTGATTAGGAATTTTCTCTTAAAGATCTTCCTATTTAGAAAATTCATTAGAATGTTTGAAGGATTTCACTTAATAATAAATAATACAGGAGTGCGTGCACTGTGCAGAATTATACAAATTATACAGTAAATAATAAATAATTCCATTCAAATATAATTAAAATATTTTTTTAGATGATAGAGAAGACTAGATTCATTCATGATTACGACTCTCCATTAATGGTCTGTTTAATGTTTGTGGTTTATAGATTTTTTTCCTCTTATTAAATAAAACCGAACCGTGTATGTAAGAGATAAATAAGTACATAAATCACATATTAACAAAAATTAAGCTTAAAATAATAAAAATATAAACTATGTTCATTGTTATCTATCATTATAAAGCAGGCTTTAACTGTACGTTGAGTCATAAAACAAGGGAATCACTTTCATAACAACTTTTTTTAAAAGGTCGCCCAGTTTCTGATGGACATATAGCGCGACACGCCCTTTACCTTAACGCTTTTTAACTATGAATGAGAAATAAAATGCTTAATTTATGACGAAATATTTAATGTCACTTCGTTATAAACTGCAAACGTGATGATAATTTCATTTAAAACGGTTGGATTCGATAAAGAAAGACTGAGAGAGGAGGAAAAAAATAAAAATTACCATTCCTTCGCTATCTCGCAACTGGAATCAAAGCGATAAAGCATCTTCTTGCGGGTCGAGATAGGACTAATTAGAACAGCTGTCCCTCTGTCAGATTGACAGAAGAACGTGACACTAAGGCTGTGTGAATATATCACGAGACACGACAGCGATCGATTCTATTAGCGGGATAAGATAAGTGTCACGTCTCTTTTTTTTTAGGATCCCTATACCGCGTCTCTGTCTTTGTCTGTCCGAAACAGAAAGCCAGTCCATCGTTTATTATTTTATTTTTATTTTTATTAAAATTTCTAATGTTACAAGAACATTAGTGCCATATTAAAAAACAAGCTCATCTGTTAACCGCGACACGTGGATTCAAAACGTTATTTTAACAGCGCCCCTGCCCGTTTTTTAATATTCTTCTAATTTTTCGAAGAATATTAAAAAAAGATGCAGGGGGCGCTATTAAAGTAAAACGTGTTTGAATCCACGTGTTACATTTTTCGGAATTTTATAAAATTGTAAGCATATCTTCCCCGCGATTTTGTAAGGTTAAAAAGAAAAACATCTAAGCAACTAGTCGGCCATTCCCCTGTTTAATCAATCTACTTCTTTTAAAGAGAGAGAGATTTAGATTTTTGTAAGTGAAGTATTAAAAAAAAGAAAAAAAAAAAAAAAACATTTTAGCTTGTAAGCGAAACAATAAAAACGAAATTATGGCGGTGCTTAAACGGAACAACTTATCAGATGACATAATAGTCTCTTCCCCCATTTTGTGTCGTCCTCAGGCATCCTTAATGTTGATTAATGAACAAATTAGTTTTTAAGTCGTTTCGAATTTAAACGCTCGTAATGACGCAGATAACTTTTAACTATGCTCAAGTTAACAAGTAGGGAAATCGTTCTTTACCCCGAAATTTCCCTAAAAAGAAGATTTTCTTTTTCTGTTAATCGAGTCGCGTAGTAGTTATTTCGAGAAGTGAAGTGTCTCCATCCTTCATTAGCGACCAGTTTGACTTTTAAGGTGGATAGTATCCTTCAAGGGTAAGATAGCCTAATGGAACTCTTGTTCTCTTCTGATGCCATTAACTGTAATGCTTTAACAGATTCTTTACTTCAATTATTTCTCTGATCGCCTTTCTTTTGCTATAGTTTGCTAACTTTCCATAATTAGAACAAGTTTTATATCAAATAAGTTTACATCCATCTATTAAACGGTTACAGGAGGACTCAAAAATTATTATTAAATTCCTAAATATTCACTTTTGCATTTATATATATGTACAAATATATATTTGCGCTATTAACTCTGTTAGATTGATTTATAAGACTGGGCGATTTATTCGGTTAATCCATTTGACAGTTGACTAATTGCTCGTATATCCCTAAATCCCGCAATATCCCTATAAATTTCCCTATACATTAGAAATTTTTCCCTTCAGTTTGTTTAATTAAAGCGATGATCGGATAGCAACTCCACATTTTTTTTTGTTTTAATTTACGAAATTTAATCCTTCACAGGTTGATTATCTCAAAAATAAAAAAATAAACAGAAAAAAAAAGAGTAAAGACAAATATTTCGCCGAATAAACAAAGAATTTCCACTGCAGCAACGGGGAAAAAAATACAAAAATACAAGAATACAAGAAGAGAATAAAAATAAAAAAATAATATGCTAGATTGTTCTACAAATAAAAATTTCTGCTACCAACTAAGGGTGAAATTGTGTTCGAACTCAATAAATAAAATATCTTTGGTAATAGAGTGACGTATAAGAATAACAATGCCATATTTTTCGAATCTAAACATCTGATATATTGTTTTGAAAATGCTCTAGGCTATCAGAAAATAGTTTTGGAGCTATTGGATTCTTGAAGCTGCTTACGTCTAGACCATCTGTCCTTTACGGTATATTGATTACATAAGATGGTCAGCCTTGCCTTGATTTAAATTTAATACCGTTCTGTGATGGAATATCTACTCGCTACACGCCATTCTGACAGGCCTTACATGTATATATATATGTATATATCTATGTATCGAACCACATACTAAAGAATTTTAATATAAATTAGTTTAGATATTCAGAAGAATTTTTTTTTCTTTTCCTTCTTTCTTTAGATATGAAGTTTTAGAATACATCTTTATTATTATTATTATTATTATTATTATATATATATATTTTCTGTACTCAGGGCCGCTCAGAGACTGAACTTGTCTTCTAAGAAGAAGAGGCATATGCAAGGTATGGCCGAAGTACAGTTTCGGACTAGATTTCATGAGATTTTACGAATTTCTCCACCACCTGCACCACCCGTACTCTTACGTGTTTTAAGCAAGAAGGATACAGGCATAGGGAAGGTTTGTATGCTTTTTTTTTTGTTTGTTTTTTTTCTCTCCCTCCCTCGAGAAATTTTATAGATTAAGTAGGCATTATAATATTATTTTTTATTACCAATATTTAAATTTTCTTAATTGGGAACGGTCGTTACGTTTGTGTAAACAGATTCAGCTCTTATCGCATTTTTTTTCGGAAAAGAAATAAAAAGAAATAAATAAAGAAACAGAATCATTATTTTGTCGGCTCAAAAATGGAAATCCGACTCTCTCTCTCTCTCTCTCTCTCTCTCTCTCTTACAGAAAATCTGGGAATTCTATTAAGCTTAACTCCAAAATTGTTGAGTGAAGGCAGTTAAGTAATACTTGTTTTTCCTTAAAAGTTTCGGTGCATTAAAGCAAAAATACAGTATCAGCTATGCAGATAGCCATCTGGATGGAGTTATTATGCATGCAGTTTCTAGGTAAACATGTTCAACTCGCTGAATTGGGCCTTGTTTTTTTTTCTTCTCTCTCTCTCTTTCTGGTTCCCCTCAGACTTGTAGCTGTAATAACACTAAAGTATTTCTTCTGCTATCTTTTTCTTAATGTGCTCCTTCTACTGTCCCGTGTCGCCAGAGAATGCCGAGTCGGGAACAACTTCATAAAGTTGGATCGAAATTTTATGATAAACCATAAATTTTTATGTAAATCCTTAGATGTTTTATTGAGATCTTTTTCAAACAGCTTTCGACCAAAAAAATAAAAAAATAAAAAAAGTACAAATAAAAAATACCAATATTCCGTCACTTAATATCGACGACGTCACCGACGAGAAAGGCTTTTTATTGGACACTTCTCTTCCACTTTTTTTCGTAAGTGACGTAATGTTCACGTAGCATGACCCATCTTAACTATTCGTTTCTTTGAAAGATGCTGTATATATATATATACCTTTCTTCATGGACAGTAAACTGCTACCGCTAACACCAGATTAAATCTCAACTACGTTTTGCTACATTGAACAGAAAAATAGAACAATTCCTCTTCTAATGTCCGTAGAAAGTTAGAGAGAATACGTGACGGGGACTCTTCTCTATCTGTCAAGTTGGTACCGAACGAATGACGTGAGTGATGCGAAGCAGCTGTGACCTTTGACACCATTCATCCCTCACGCGCGCATTAATTGATCAATTATTGTTTAAGCTAGGAAAAAAAAGTCATCGTCTTATAAAACCCGCTAGAAAAGTCACAAAAAAAAAAAAATAATAATAATTGTCGTATCGACCATAACGTCTTTTAACTTATTAAAATCATCCAGCGATACAAATTTATTCTCGTCACATCTCTTTCAACTAACACGCGAAAGTTGTTGTGCCAGGCAGCAGCAAAAGCGATCGATGTATGCGAACAATGTTAACCTTCTAATGTATAGATCTACGTCAAGATTCGTCATTTGGTTCGCCTTAATCTAGTCGATGCGTCAGATTTGCCGTTTCAGTTTCATTTCTAGCTCCACTAGATTTATTGCCTACAGAATACATTCTGCTGTCGGCGAGTTTAGCGTCGACAGCACTAGAGATAAGAGAATTTATAGCTTATGCTTTCACTCCACTAGTTTTTGTAAGCTTCCATAGATGTCACTACTTGTCTTCCGATTGTTTTTTTTCTTTTTCTTTTTTTTTGTGTGTCACGTTTCATCTGCAGTCTCAATTTTCTTATTAGGTTAAAGTTATGCTTCGTTTATGCCCAACCAGTGAAAGCAGCGACAGCTTCCTGACTATAGATAGCAGAAAGAAGCAAGTGACTGTTTATGATCCTCTATCATGTGGCACTTCCACACCTGCTGAGAGAAGGGCAGGAGTATCCGCACCAAAAATGTTCGCATTTGATGCAGTCTTCTCGCAAGACGATACACAGGTTGCACTTTTTTTTCTATTCTTACAATAAAAAATAAGACGTCTTACTGGTGATATATCGCTCCGTAAATAAATTTCCACTCATTTATTAACGTGGGAATGACGAAACGCATGTTCAAACTCCGAATCCAATTTAGTTTATATATATATAAATTAAAATATGTAACAGGTATATCGCTTATCGGAGTTATAGATCACCAGTTTAGACGCGAAAACAAACCGTATAAATATTTCCTTAAACCATTTTTATCTCTTTAACAGGCGGAGATGTGCAGCAATTCTCTCACGGATGTAGTTCAGTCTGTCGTGAACGGAAACGATGGATGCCTCTTCGTCTACGGATATCCTAAACTAGGTAATACACGTGAAAAAAGAAGAAAAAAATTCTTATATTTTTATAAAATTCGTCAATAATAAAGAATATTGTTACGATACAAACTTTTTTCACCTCGTAAATTGCGTGGAACATGAAAGTCGAGTTTGTCCACCAACGAAGCAATATCTTCAGATTGAAGAAATCATATAGATTTCTGTTAGGAGATAAATATATAAGGGGTATCTTTCTCGCTACCAACCAGGATATCCTCCATAATTCTGTCAATGAACGAAGGAAGGTCCTGAGTTACAGGACACATTTATCGATAGTTTTCCATTGAAAAGATCCAAAAAAGAGAAATATGTCTCTTCTCCTCCTTGACCACTGGACTGTATCCCATCTCACGGATGTCTGATTCACTTCCTTCACATGGCCAACTTTCTCCAACAATCTGGAACTAAAGTAGTAATCCGAATATAAACTTTCGGAAGATGCATTAAAAGTGTTTATATTCATTATTATTATTTTTTTCCTTTTACTTTTTAGGTAAAACATATACAATGCTGGGAAGAAGCGATTCCGTTCAGGAGTTAGGAGTAATTCCTTGTGCCATAAGTTGGCTATTCAAGTTAATTAACGAACACAAACAAAAAACAGGAGCCAGATTTTCTGTCCGTGTTTCTGCTGTTGAAGTTTCAGGAAGACAAGAGACACTGAGAGATCTTTTATCGGATTACGTAGCAGGTTAGCTCTTATTTATTTCTTTCTGCAATGCCATTCTTTTAACTTCTATCGAGTTAATTGATTGAAAGTAACGCGGTGAAGCATCTTTTTAACAACTAAAAAAAAAGTATCGAACTTTCCATAATTGTCGTAACTTGTTTAGCATTTGTAGTATCGTTCGCTAACGTTTAACATTGTAATTTTACCAGTTTTGAAGTGTAGCGAGGGTTTCAATCAATGGATTTTTCCGAGCAGCCGTAAGTGCGATAGCAGGATCGAGCCACAAACTGGTATCGGACTCTCCCCGGCTATAGTCATCGACCGCATATACAATGTAGCAATGTCTGACGGACGTGGATGTTTGTCTCCTCCTATTTCTGACAGTTTAGCTAAAGGAAATCGAAGTGCCGTGCTTGTGTCTAGACTTAAGGGTTAACCAATTGGTTTCAATCGATATATAGAGCTGTACAAATATTTTCCCCCTAGGTGGAGAAGGGAATTGCACTTCGCCAGGGGTGTACTTAAGAGAAGATCCTATATTTGGATCGCAGTTGATGAACCAAAGTGAACTGCGAGCACCAAATGCAGAAAAAGCGGCTTATTTATTGGATGCTGCACTCTCCGCCAGATCCACAGGTAAGTCCAAAAAATGTTGTTTTTTTTACATCTAGAAAATGGCCTTTTTTTTTCTTTCCTTCCTCTCACTACTCTTACATTTGACTCTATTTGATATGCCCAGATGTTTCCTATCGATTTTATATAGTCTTTTGTCTCTTAATATTGTTCTCCTGTCTTATTCTTAAACTTACTACACCTGATCATTTTTTTGTCTGCCGAAAGACAAAAAAAAAAAAATTTTTTTTAAAGCTACTCTAACTTTATATATATATTTTTTATTATACCGAGTAGTTTTGAATTAAATAAAGCTTTAGTTCTGTAATCCATTTTTTAAAATTTTCAGTCCGTATACTCTGCGAACAGAATAAACTTTATACTTTAGATATAGATATACATGAAACATCCTAAAGAAGATATACGTTCGCCAAATCCTATTTCGCGCCATCTTAGTCAATTTGCGTTTTTATAAATATCTTCTGGAGATCTAATAAATTCTCTCAATCACATTTGTCTACTTAAGATCTGACAACGGCAGATAAGAAAATATAATTAACGTTTTTAAGGTGAAGTTCGTCTTCGCTGCACGATAACCGCGTCGTGCGGCGAAGAACGCTTTACAGGAGAAGAGAGAGAGATTTTTATTCGGTAATCGGTCAAACGACCAATTTTTCATACACTGTACCGTACAACGGAAACAAAATATCGATTGTTTGTGTCGAAAAGTATGCTTTTTAATGAGTAGTTCGGTCCGAATTTTTTCCTCCGGTAAGTAATTACAAAATCGTAAATTTTTGGTCAAAAAATTTTGACGTTATTTTTATTTATTTACTGTTTTTTTTTTAAAGTTCGTCTAACGATCTTCTTTCTGTTTTTTTTTTTTTTTTAAACATGCGATTTTTAGAATGCGAGGAAGAGAACAGAAACTCTCATTTTCTATTCACGCTGCATGTTTACCAGTACAGAGTGGAAAAGGGAACAAAAGGAGGAGGTAAGTGGATTTTACTTTCCACCAAACTTTAATTTATATAATTCCAGATAAGCAAAGCTGCCATAAATCTGGTACCAGTATCCGAGTAACATTGGTACAAAAGTAATAAAATAAAGGAATCAGTCATAGTGGAGAATGGAAACTCATAAAACACTGATGGAGTTATAATGCCCGAACTAACGGTATCCAGGATTATTTAATCAAATCAAAGAAATTCCGGCACAAAGTTTTAAAAGACTCCTTGATGGTAATTACAACCAAGTTTGGAGCTGCTTAAATATACAGAGCGTTAAAATGAATAAGTTTGGTCACAGCTGTCTTTGATTGATTTCATTAGTGTTTCAAAACGATACTCATTAAGATTTACCTAACTTTACTGGCAGAATTATCTCTTGGCATAACTGTCTCTGCCCGTTTTTAAGCAATTAGATACGTTTATAATTCAACATTTTCTAACCTACAAGCAATTTACTTGACATAATTATATATTTATATATGTTTTTATTCAAATTTTTCTTTCTTTTTTTTCCTCCTCCCTACAGTGGTGGGAGGAAGAAGTCGTTTGCATTTATTGGACTTGGGAAGCTGCGAGAAGCAGAGTAAAGGAAGAGATGCCACTTCCGGAGCTTGTTTGTCTCTTTCAGCATTGGGAAACGTTATTTTGGCTTTATTTAATGGACAGAAACATGTGCCTTACAAGTAAGTTTATTCAACAGTTTTGTACCGAGATCTTTATCACAGCATATATCCGGTATTCGAACGCTCTTACGAGTGTTTTGAACCGATGCCAAAGAGCTGGTAAATAGATAAATGGAGTAAAAAACATAAAAACTGTACAAAACTTATAATTGGATAAGGGGAAGTTATGCGGCCGGAAGAAAAAAAAGAGGAGCATCATTTTCGAACACCTAATTATTCTACGCTATAGTGAGTGAAAAAGGATGGATGCATTTTGCGGTAACAATCACTCATCTCGTACTTAAGTGACGTTTCGATTCGAGAAATCTTATTTAGTTTCGGTTTATCTGTTTATCCACTAAAGCTTGGATGCACCTCATAATTCATAAAATATATCGCCACAACTGTAGAATTTCTCTATTTTTCGATTTCAATTGAAAATGAGGTCGTTTATCTTCATATAGATCCGTTTGTGGAGGAATAAAAAATGCAGGAATTTTTTTTTTATCATTTTTTAGAATTTAAATTGCACAAGTCAAGATGCCAGTTTTTTTCCTTTCTTCTTCGTCTTTTTTTTTCTTCTAAAAATAAGAAATATTAAAAATACATAAATGCATGGCGTTTAATACTAATAGAACTCGATCCAATCTATCCGGTAAGCTTTTAGGAGCTCAAGAAAAGGTTAATTTTATCTGCAAAACGATAAATTTTATCTGTTTGTAATAAATATTACACGTGTAATTAATGTGACTAATTTAGTATTAAACTTTCATTTATTGCAGAGATAGCAAGTTAACCCAGGTTTTAAGAGAAGTACTCGGTAGCCTTACATGCAGAGCGGCTATGATAGCTCATGTGTCTGCAGTACCTCAACATTATGCAGAAACTTTGGCTACAATCCAACTTGCAGCCAGAATACATCGAATGAGAAGGAAAAAGCTCAAAGTAAAAAAATATTTATATATATATAAAAATTTTTATATTTTCCGATGAGGGGAAAAAAATGCATTTAGATCTACTCGATTCGGCACTTAATGCTAATTTAGTGATGTATAAGGTTATGATATCAATTTTTAACTTCCTATGATGACATTTCTGTAATTTTATATAAGTTATAACAAGATAAATTACGGTGCAGAAGCGGAAAGTAAGCAATTAATTACGATTTTATGTTGTGGTCATATCAGTGCACTTTTTTCCCTTTGATATACACAAAAGTGTTATTTTTACTTAGCTTGCTTTCTTTTTTTGGTTGTCAGTATTTCAGCTCCAATACTGCTGATATTACGGACGAAAGAGGTATTCGAATCCACGAAGAAGGTGTTCGTTCAGGTAGCAGCGATCCAGATTACACGTCCAGCAGCGAACAGTCGTGCGACACCGTCATTTATGTGGGTTCCGGTGGTGTTCCACTTAGCGATAGAGAACTCACAGATAACGAGGGACCACCCGCAACTCTACCAATCCTTCCAAAGACGAATAAAACCGACACAGTGGCCAACAAACAGAACGAAAACGCCAAGTTGGCAAAAGATCGCATTTTCGGACAAAGTGGAATGGTTCTTCAAAACCCTCATAACGTCAGGTTGAATAAAGAAGATAGAAATCGCAGCGTTAAATTGACGGAAGAAAAACACGTTCCGCTAGGGAATGTCATTAGTATTGTACCAAAACCTGTCACAACCGTTCAGCTTCCAAAAAAGATTCATCTCAAGCATCCTCTCTGGACAACATCCAAACAGGAACTGCAAGAAGGGATCAAAGAGTTAAAATGTCAGAGCGACGAAATGTGGATAGACGGACCGAGATTCGTTAAACCAAAATTCGATACTAGAACGTTGCACCACTTGCAGAAAGAACAATGGGTTGATGGACCCGCTATCTACGGATATATGGACGACCAGAAACAAGACATGATCCAGAAATGGATCGAAGAACATTCCAGGAATCCTCAAGAAAACGTGCAAGAAGTTTGGGTCGATTGTCCACCAACCGTTGATCTCCTAAATGGAATTTTAGAGAAGTACGTTCCGGATGCACCTATAGAACACCAAGATTCCGTAACGAATAATTACTTAGAGCAGTCCGAAGATGTTGTCTCCAGCGAATCAGAAAGTGATGCCAACAAGAGGGATTTTACTAAACAATTCGATTTACTCAGCGAAGAAAGTTGCGCTGGAATCTGTAATTCTTTGCAAAACATTAGTGCCATTCCCGAAGTTCACGAACTGCAGAGCAAGAATGTTTACGGTGATGATAATTCTAGCACCTCGGCAGATGTAGATGATTTAGATAACGATGACGATGATGACGACGACGATATTGTCCTAGAAGATAATCAGTTAGTTAGTGATCAGATACAATCCGAAGAGCCGATTTCCACTCAAGATTGTTGTTTGCAAGTTACGGAAGATGACATTTTAGCTTCGCTCTGGACAGTTAAAGATGAACTTATGGGTGATTTGGACATCGAGAGTTTAGAGGGAAGTGATCATCCGTTGCATATGTTAAGCGAAGAAGATCTCAATTTGGCATCTTCGTTTACAGACTCCTGCTCTGTTAGTGTCGATTTGGAAACGGTAAGTGTTCCTGATGCTAGTCCTGGTGTCACGTGGGCTTTGCTTCAAGGCAGACTCTTCCATAAAACCGATCAAGCAACTCAAATACACAATCGCATCTTAGCTGAGAAATTACGAGCCTTAGCCGATTATCGAGAACATTTAGACATGGATGAGGGACCATTATGGACCGCTTCCAACAGGGTCAGTAAAACGTGTAGTCTACCAGCTCACCTAGCACAACTGGCAATGTCTCAACTTCTAAGTCATTACGAACCGGACATGAATAGTATATGTAGCGAACCGGCTCAATTAGATGCTAAAAAGTTACCCTGGAACATCCATACCGGGAACGGATTGAAGTTAAATTCCTACTATAACAAACTGCAAAGAGTATCTCTATCAGTAGATCACGCATTTCACACTAAACCCACCCAGGTTGTTCCGCCACTCGTTTGTCTCGCTAGAGATAACATTAAAAAAGAAGAACCGAAACTGTACGAATCACAAGATGCGGTGATAGGTAAGCAACCATCAAAAATCAGTACGGTTAAAAATTTATCCGAAAAAGAGATTAAGTACAAAAAAGATATAACTGTACTCAGGCAACCGGATGGTTCTTCGAATCCCCAACTAAACAAGCATCACTCAATAACCAATGTAAATTCCGAATTAAGTTCCGAAACTAGAAAAACGATAAGTGATGAACAAATTTCGGTAGACACGCCAGAAACGCCGAAATCCAAACCGTCCAAGCTATCAAAATTCCTGGGAGTTAAATGTCGAAAGGAGAAAGGTGGTAAAAAGAGAGCGTACAGAAATAACGAAGTTTGCAGAGGAAATTCTTCGCCAGCTAGAGGTCAAGGAAGCGACAGTGATACAATAACCAGCGGATATCCATCACCATACACTAAATCCTGGGTATTACGCAACTCCAGCAGTGGACACGGAAGCGATAGCAGCTTGACGAGCACCGACATCAGAGAGACCAAAGAATTACTTGGAAAATGCGGGAAAGTTCAGCAGTTTTCGGGTACCAGCAGCGGTTACGAAAGTATGCCTCGAGACAGCGAAGGAACTCCTTCAAGTCAGGAATCAGGAAGTAGAAACGGAAAGAAAGACGGAAGAGAGCGTAAAAGCGGAAAGAAGAAATGTCAAGGTAAAGTTGATAGCAAATAGCAGCTTCTAATCTTATCTTCTAATTAGTAAAGTAATTGTTGTGAAGTTAAACAGATAAGATTGATGTTACTAATATAAAAGACTCAAAATAGTTTAAAACATCTCAAAAATTAAACTTATCACTTCTAACAGCTGAAAGGACTTAAATTCCAGCGAATTTTTCATTTAAATGCACTGTTTACGAAATTATAAAAATATTTTAATGCATAAATATTAAACCTGTTAAATTTTATAACGAGTAAAAAATTAGTGCAATTATATCTGATATTTTTTTAATCATAAATTGCTTTTTTTATAAGATCGAAGTCGAATTAGTATCATTTAAAGTATGATAAACATTCGCAATTGGCGCTGCGATCGGTTTTTTACGGGGAATCGGGAAATAAAGTTTCGTCACTCTTTCATATGCGATTGCAGCGCCAATTCGACTAAATTTTAATTGTTTAGTTAATTCTTTTTTTACATTTCGTCTCCGATTTGTTTTTCAGATTCGAATAATCGTAATCGATCGGCTCCTTTGAGGCATCTGACGTCATCGTCGGGTATCAATCAACATCCATGCTTAGTCGAACAACAACCCGGAGAGCACGATGCTCAGCACAAGTTATGGGACGATAGAGACGTCTGGAGAAACGAGGAAGACTCCTGTTGTGCGGGATTTCTGTGTTGCAGATTTCTAGACTTCTACTGACCTAAATCAAGACGGTTCTGTCCAAAATAAGTGCCAAGTTTTTCCATTAAGAAACAAAAGAAAAAAAAAACTTATATAGAAACTGTAGACAATCAAGTTGTTCATTTGTATTCATCGAAGATTTTTTTTATTCTTCGAATTCCTATTTAGAAAAAAAAATTTCCTGTAAATAATTCTCGTCGAATTTTCTAAAATATTTATTGAATTTCTTTTTTTTACCAAGGAAATTTGTTGTAAATTGTGAACTTAAAGAAAACGTGGCCTTCATTCAATACGGCTTTTTCACATTCCTGTATAGAACTGTATACAACGCGCGACTAGTTTTATAAGTAAAAATCTCTCTCTCTATCTCCCTCATTTTTATCCTTACTTTATCTGTCTTCACTTAATGAAGAAAACAATCGATAAACAAAAATAATAAAACTTAAAAAAACCTTTATTAAAATATATTTCGATTCTTCCATTAATGGCACAAATCGCTCCGATTGTGCAATAACAATAAATTCCAAAAAAAAATATATATATATATAAAATGCTAAGTGAAGAATAAAACTAATTCAATTTTACCTAAATTTTATTTTCTCCATTGATGGACCCCATTAAATCCATTATTTTATGGAGCCAAAAATGCAGATCTTTTTAAACTAATAAACTCATTAATCTTTAATATCCTTGCTTGTTCATTTATCATTTTTGTTTTTATTTTTCTTCGTCCAGATCCTTAATTACATATATATATAAAAAAAATAATAATAATGTTTAAATATCGAAAAATGGGAATTATGGAAAACAGAAAATTATTAACTTTAGTAGTTTTGGCAACACTTTGCGGAAAATATAAATCGCAAAGTGTTGCCAATTCCATATTTGTACATCGGCTTTATTTTTCGTTGGTTTATATAGAAAATCCCGAGTAATAATGGATAAGAATTAATCGCAATTATAATCCCCAATCACGCATCCAAGTGTAAAGTGTTACGCAGCAGAATGCCATAATGGTTTTGGTTCAACTACCAACGCTATTGATTACAAACCTCACAGCGAAACTTTTTTAAGTTTTCGTCCGAAATAAAACACGTATTAAAGTATAAGAAGACGAGGTGTTTGATTTGTATCATAAGAAGTGCGAAACGCAATCGTGCAAAATAACAAAGTTTGAATAAGACTAAAACTAGAATAGAACCCGCATACAAACGCGACGAAAGAAAAACCAAAAAAAATAAAATACCGTCATATCGCGACCACAAACATGGAATATTAATTGTGTTGTGTTTGCTCTAATAGGGGAATTTTCCGAATACATCATCCTTAGAAGTTTTTATAGTGTTATGTGTCGTGTTACTATAGTAACAAATTTGTTACCTAGCAGTATCTGGAAAATAATAAGACGGGTGGTGTATGCTGTGATACTAATATAATTAACCGTTATGTAAGGAACATAAACTGTATTGCGGAGTAAGAATTTCAACTAGTCAAACCAGAGTCGGGTTTTAGTCGATAGTGTATAGTTCTGACACGACCGGTGGGAATTGTATTCACAGAATGAATGTCGTTAAAATTAACGATAACTTGTAACCATCTCACTCGTATAACTTCCCAATATGACATTTATAGTGTAGTTGTCACTACACAACATCCAATGTTATAGTTGCTTGACTTAGTTTTATGATTATTCCTCAGATATGTAAACTATAATTATTGCGGCTTTAATAATGTAAACAGTTATTTTAATTTTTATTCCGTACGAAATCTGTAAAGATAAACAGTTTACTATTTAAAATGTTCTTGCAATGGCGTTTACTATGTAAAATTTTCTTGCGATGGCGTTTACTATTTAAAGTTTTCTTGCAATGGCGTTTACTGTTTACAGTTTTCTTGCAATGGCGTATACAATTAAGATACACGTAATACTAGTGTATCTTGTGTGCACGATACGAGATTTAATTTTGTACTGTCTCTTTCATATGCGTAATTCTTGTATGCGAAATAGACAAGATAAATACGAGATTTAAAATTAATTATATACAGTTGTGTGTTTCATACACTAGTAGTGTGTGAAATAGACAAGATTCGTACAAGATTTAAAATTGATTATATGCAATTGTGTGTTTCATATACGTAGTAGTAGTATGTGAAACAGACAAGATAGAAGTGACGGGTGTATGCGATACGAGATTGAAGAGAAATTTATGAATTGCGAATTTTTTCCTATACACGAAACGTGTAGATTTATAGTGGTGTATGATGTATGGTTAATTTATGCAATTGTGAGTATATTACACACGCAGGATATGAGAGTGATGAAATAACTCGTTTACGATTAATTTATGCAATTTACGGTTTAGGCTCAGTTACCAATATGATAATTTATATCGACGGATAGGGGTGATCGCTAGTTAGAATAGAAGGGATTTTCATCAAACCTCCCCAAATTTCCTCTCTCCTAACACTTAAAATAGATCAACAAGCGACTTGCCCTGAAGCAAAGATGAACCAATGTTGTTTTTGTCATACAACTTCGTTGGTTGGTCCATTCCCAAAAGGCTAAGATTAATTTTATGTTTTCCCAGTAGTCCTTTCGTCGATGAATAATTCAATGAAATTCCTTCTTCCGTTGAAGAAATACGGTAGGTGTGATGTCACACATCACGCTAAATCTAGTTGACATTTGGTCACGAGAATCTCCTCTTCCTCCCCTTTTTTGCTATTTTCTTTTCCATCTACAATAGAATTCATTATTAATATTTCCAAATCTTATAGAAATTCAAAACAAAAACGATTTTTTTTTTTTACATTTTTGATTAAATTGCTTGTGTTTATCGCGTCTTATGCAATAACGGGAGAGATTTCTAAAGATGGAATTTTCTGATTACGTAAACTATTTACATACTTAATTTCAGTTGATTCTATTATAAAAATGATGCTGCTATGGTAACAATATTTGAAAAAATAAAAAAAAAATGTAAAAGATTTCGCAGTTATTGAAACGTGTAAAGATCTGTCTTCATCGATCTAATCGGAAGAGTGTGAAAGTCCGTAATCAGATTTCCTTCCGAACCGTTTTCTCTAAGATTTGATTACAACTTGTCCTTCTAACGGTTCCAACTGTAAACAATCCGTAATAATCTTATTAGACCTTCCACTGTGATAAAACAGAACGTTTCAGTCTACAAATTTCTTTATATTAATTAAACACAAATATAACTTCAAAAGAAGAAGAAGAATCATGATCGAAAAATGCACTTTTAGCCATTTTTCATTTTTTAATTAGGTATATTTCTTTTTAAAACCAAAAGGTATAACACTTTAAAATGAAATTATTATATAGTTATACTTCTCTCGCCATAAATATAATTTTAAAAATATAAAAAAAATGAAAAGTTCTGTGTATTTTCAAATATCATTAATGTTAAAATTACTGACGTCAAAAGTTTTTAATTCGTAAAGCTCCCCTAGCGTTAGTAAAAAAAAAAAAAAATTTGACGTCAATAATTTTTATTTTTTAAAGTCCCCCTAGCGTTAAAAAATTTGTATGTAAAGTTTGAATTTTAAAGTTTTTGACGGCAATTTTTTATCCTAAATGTTTGTTAAGTGAATTTTTGAACTTTTTTTTCATTCATTAAACTTTGTTTTATTTTATTTTTTCGCTGTTGTGAATTATATTAATGCCACTAAATGTTGTTTATAAGAGCCTCGCAAATGACAGATCTCGGTTCTATAGTAATATAGGTTACGCTTATATTATTTATACACCAAACATCGTATTAATATATAATAAAACTGATTTTTAACATAAGATAGCTTTTGTACTAAAAGAATTTTCTTATTTTTTTTTTAAAGGAAAAGCAACTAAGACTTTACATATTTCACAATGCATATAAAATATTACGATTAGTGATTTTCTCTTAACCGAAAAATGATATTTAAACCGAATTTTTATCGGAGAAAATCCATCCTAAGACAAAACTCGAGAGCACACATCTAACGTCAACATTCATGACTCATAGCTTTAATGACTTGAACCAACAAAGCGGACATCACTAGTAAACTTGACATATAAATTAAACAATATATAACCAGCGAAAAGTTTTTTAAAAAAAGCACAGTTAATCATTTAATATTATTATAAACGTAGTTATTAATTATTTTAAGTCTTATCAGAAAATGATTCATCTTTCAGAATGACTAGACTACAGTACAAAAAAAAATCAAAAATCTGTGATTTAAACGTGATGTGGTTATCAAACGTGTAAGCTAACTATACAAAGTTAATGATTAATGATACTAGGAGGATAGGAGAACAAGAGGGTTCATTAATACTCTCACTTCACAAACCATTGTCCGTGGATCCGCAGCTTTATCTCTGTCAGTAAACCTTTACTCATGTTAAGATCATTCAACAGAATGTTCATTCAATCTAAATCCCAAATTCTTTCTATCTATTTTTCCAAAAGCTAAGAGAATTTTGTTGTTGAACAGGTGTAGAATCGCTTCAATTTTATCTGCGCTTACAACCATTTTTAATAAAAATATAATTTCATCGCTAATTTAGATTAATGGCATTTCGGATGTTTCAAAAATCGCCAAAATCATTATTTAAGCGTTTAAAGTAGTCGCACTTAAGATAATTATCTCGATTTATTGTTAAGAAAATCGTTTCGGTTAGAAAAATGATGATGGGACTACTTAACGACGTTAAAACTTGATTATACTTTAATTGTATTCAATTAAGATGACGTCAGTAATTTTTAATTCCAAAAAGCTCCCCTAGCGTTAAAAAATTGAAAAATGAGCGAATTTTTAAGATTTTGACGTCAAATCCCCAATTTTTAATACCGGTAACTCCCCTAGCGTTAAGAAGTAGATGTGAAAAATTTTTAAATTTAGAATTTTTCTTAGAGCTTTTTTTCCCATATCGATTCTTTATTTTATTTCTTCTGTAAGTCTTACAAATCTTATCAACGCTTTTGAGTGTTCTTTATAAGCGCTATGCAACTGACGGACGGGATTTAAGTAAGTCAATACTCCCAAAAGGGAAGTGAACACAAACGATTCGATTTTGTCAGAAAACGGACTCTTTTCGTTGTCGCTTTGAATAATAAACGGAAGCTTAAGGTATAAAAATATATTTATTTATACATTAAACAGTGTGTTTTACGACATTTATTCGAATTAAATTTTAAAACGATTTCTAAACCGCGCCATCTCTTGACGAATTTCCGAAGTACTTTTAGGATAAAATTAGTACATAGTGAAACGAGTAAAGGGAGAATTGTCCATTAAATGAGACAGAGATAATGGGAGGTGTTCCTCATTACAGTAATTGTAACTAGTAGCATGTGGACATATACACGTTGAATATTTGATACGATAATAGATTAATCACCGCCTCTTGTGACCATGTGAGAAAACATAGTAGTCCGCTTGTAACTATAGTTTGATTTATTAACTAAAATTTATTATAAGACATACAGAATTCTAGTAGTATTTTGTCATTTGAAAACGTCTAAAACTAACATTCTGTTAAAGTTATTGAAGTAATTCGTCGTACAATCAATTAAATGTTTAGGAACGCAACTTTTTATGACATTTTTTGCATAGCACATGTTTATCGACGTCAAATTTTACCGAAAAAATGCCGATCACGCCTCTTGACGTCAATTTAGATATAAATTTCTTATTACCAGTTAATGATCTCGTCTGGACGTAGAAAAGAAAAATGAAAAGATAAAAATCACATGCCGTTATTATTTTAAGTCACAAAGACAAATAAATGGCGTCATCCGCAAAGTTTCTCGGCCGCCGCGAAATATGATCATACGTTAGGAAAAAAATGTAGTTAACAGCCTCAACGGTTTTGCATAAAAACTAGCGACTAGTAAAAAAAAAACAAAATTTTCGTTTAGCAAAAATTGAGAATCGCGTGCCGATGACTCAACTTTGCTAAATTTTCGAATCACTGGCTGATTGACATTACTCCAACAAAGAGCGTGACCGCAGTTTCAGCCGGGATTACTACGACAATCACCACGTGATCCGACAATAAAATGATTGTTTACGTTCAAACAATCAAACAAATTGCTCTACCCATGGTTTATTAATTAATTTTATTATTATTATTAAAAAAAACAAGGAAACGCTTAAAAATTAGATATTAAAATTTGACGTTTATGAAGATTAATGATTTCTTCTCAACACGGACAAGATAGTTTGCATCTTGTTTAATTAAAAATAGTCTTAATTAACTTTTAATAATAAAAATTAAATAATTATTCAGGAGGCTATTTTATGGTGCATTATATTAACTTTTCATGCGTTCTAATTTAAAAGCGATGCAGAAGATAAGAGGTGAAACCCCTAAAATTCCCCCTATACAAATAGGGTTAACTGCCCCGGGTACTCGGTAGAAAGAATTAAATATGGTCAACTGTTTATTTTAAGTTTTTATCTCAAGGATAACATTTCCAAACCTAAATCAACTATTCACCCAATTGACTCTGTTAGGAGAGAAGTCACTTAAAAGTCTATTTTAGGATACCAAAGATCCGGTATGTTTTTTCTAAGCAGTTCAGCAAGCTCCAAAATGTGTTTGCATCACTCTACAGAATGGAAACTTCCGATACTCTTAGCCATTTTTAATGCATCTGTTCCATTATCAGAGGCTATTAAATATAGTTTTCCTCGGATTTGCGACTCTTAAAGACGTCGATACAGCTAAAATAAAATTTTTAAAGTTTTGAGTTCGATCTGTTTACGACAGTTTTGTCCACATTTACCGATTTATGATCAATCATTGCCAAAACTCCGATCCACGCGGTTAGAATACTTAGATCACGTGACTGGCTTAGACTACGTGATAACTGGCAACACGACAAGCTGTCAATTCCTTCTACTTAATAATGTATCGTGTAGGAAGTTGCCACCGCTGCCACAACACTACCGCCCACTGTTATATTATCTTTTTTTTCTTCTTTCTTTTAAAGTGCCTTAATTTGCTTTTATAATTAATCTGTATTATAAAAAGTCGATAACAGATTAAACATATATAAAAAACTGAAACAACAACTAAGAAACTACGTCATGTAAATTTTCTTTAAACCGTTATTGATGACAGGAAGATAACAGAGCAAAGGAAAAACAAGCAGAATAATAGATAGCGCTATAAATTTCGATGTAAAGAGAAAGTAATATACTTTTGATTGTTAAAAATAAGAAAAGTTTTGTTAAAAGAAAGAAAATTATAGAAAAATCTCTTTTTAAATAGTTTTCCAATTAATGTTTTTTTTTTTTTCATTTGAAGAGAGGGCGCTATCAAAGATTTGCTTAAATCGGCTGCTGTAAACAGCGAAATTTATAAAGTCAGCATTGTCACGAAAGAACCATTATGAGATGAATAATTACTTTAAATTATAAATTTCTAGTAAACAAATTAAGAACATAAATTATTAAGTTCTTAATTTATCAAAAATTCAACTTAACAACCTTTATTGTTTCTGAAAAATAATGTTTAATTTATAAAATTATAAATAAGGAACAGATAGTGGCGACATCTGGTAGTTTTATTTTGAATTAAGCATGACATAATACAGTATTATCGAAAATAAAAAGAAATAAATGTTTTATTCAATTTTCAACTGAATAATTTCTCTCGAAAAATTAATTTTAATTACAGAATATGATCTGATATTTGGAATATAGGTTTATAATTGTTAAATGCCATGTATATGAAAAATATTGTATAGCTATTGATATTTAATTTTATAATTTTTGATGCCGAATGTTTTAAGCAACTAAAGTAAGTAAAAGAATCGAATTTATTTTTACAAGTGGAATTTCGAAACTGTTTAAAGATAATTAAGTCACAATGAAAAAGTAAAGTGTTAAAATACAATAAATCGAGAAATAAAAACCTTATTCTATAGCTGGAATAAATCGTAAATTATTAAATCAAGCGATGTTGATTCCTAAGATTAATATGAAATAACTGGTCAAATATAATATTTAATACAAAAATAGATCGAAAATTTTATAACCGTCCACAAAATGGATAATTAATGTACGGAATAGGCTGAATAAAACGCTTTCCACAATGTTATCTGTGATCCATTTTTCAGAAAGCACCGACCCTATGATCCACATTCAGCATTTCCCAAGTTCTTAACTATGTCATATGGTTATATGAAATCTTCACGATGTTTCTTTAGATAGATACAGATATAAAAACATTTTATAACTTTCACGCTGTAGCATAAATAAGGAGAAATTTGAATTTCTAAATTACTTTAATAAATATGGCTACTTTGAACTGCTACGTTAATCCTCTTCGAAGAGATGATGTTAAAGTGTAGAAATTAAAAAAATGAAGAATAAAGGATGCGAAAACGGATTATGAAATTAAAAAAAAAAAAAAAAAAGTAAAACTTATAAATGAATTATTGAAGAAAATTTAATATACAATAACTTTTATTATTATTCTTTTAATAGTTCCGTTTCGTAATAAAAAGATCTATCAGCTTCATTACGTAAAAATAGTATTCGAAGTTAAAACATGTCCAAGAACCTCACTTTAATATTGTACTTCAATAAGAACTTATTTTTATGGAAAATACTTTCGGGAAGTATCCATAAGAACTTATTGAAATATTAGGATTTTAAGTTTTTGCGAAGTTTTATTTTGCATTTTCTGTGACTTAAGACCGTGACACACTGAACGCGACGCGAAGCGAAGCGAAGCAAAGATCACAAAAAAAATTTGCATCCTTCGCTTCGCGTTGCACTGCGCCGCAGCCTGTCTACATTGCAGCAGAGTTATTTCTCGTGTTTCATGGATTTCCCAGTAGAGGTCGCTTGCGTAGTGTGGTAGATTTGTAATTAGAAAGACGTAATCATATATTTTCAGTATTCTTTTAATCTCATATCATTTAGATATGGTCTTTTTTGTACTTTTAAAACAAATTCTATATATCTGAATCCCAACCACACGGTTGAACTTTCGCCATTTTCCATGTATATAAAACATTCGTTTTTATTGGTTGATTGCTTCCTTCGCGTCTTGCCGCACCGTATTGTTCGCGCGTGCTGATTGGTCAAAGTTCAACTTTTTCATCTTCTTTCGCGCGGCTACGCGCGTTAACTCGAGCAGCCGCACGGGAAAAGCTAGTCCAAGACACACTGTACGCGCGTAAACGCGCGAAGTTGCTTTCTTATGCTTCGCTTCGCGTCCCGTTCAGTGTATGGCCTTTCACAAAGGTCGGATTTTGCATCACGGCCTTTATCCATGATGTAAAATCGAAATTATAGTGCACTTAAATTAATATATACATCCTGACGCATCGCTTACCCACATCGCTCACAGTGTTTTGGCCAAAATTTCGTCAATAAGACCCCCGGACCTCCACAGTAGTAGTATCCTCTGTTGACAAAAAGAAAAATAAAGTTACCCTAGATGTGGCAGTTCATGGCTGCGCGTAGAATGATATGTTACTTAAAAATCCAGACAATATGAAACTGGTGTTTAAAAAATGAAAACATTTTCTGCGATTTTCTATTCTCGTCAACCGTTTTCAATAAAACAATTGAAAAATTGTGTCTTAACTAACTGTCTATGTCAGTGCTGAGAAACTTTCTTACTATGTTGCATGTATTGAGTAGTGAAGTTTTGAAGTGTTATGTATGACTTGGGATGTAGATCTAATGTTTTGAGGCTTTTGTGTAGTGTGTGAGGATTTCTTCTGTTGAGGAGAGAATGATGGGTACTATAACTACCTTTTGCATTCCCCATGCAGATCTAGTGTTTTGAGGCTTTTGTGTAATGTTTGAGGGATTACTCCTTGAGAAAATAATGATAGGTACTGTGACTACCTTTTGCATTCCCCAGAGATGCTTAATTCTAGTGTTTTGAGGCTTTTGTGTAGTGTGTGAGGGATTACTCCTGTGGAGAATGAAATTATTATTATTTTTTATATTAAATATATTACTTAGTTATACTGTATATAGTTTAGTTGTTGATTGTTGTCGCATCACTCCCTTCACTTGTGGACCTCTGACGCGTCGCTTACCCATATCGCTCAGTTTTTCGGCCAAAATCTTGACGTGCGCTCATTTAAATATTCTTCACCGTGCTGGAGCAACACGGTCTAAATGCTCCTGGTGTCAGTCCTGACGTTCAACATTTTAGATGGGCGCGCGCACAGTTTTTCGGCACTCTCTGATACGCTATTTGGTGTCAGGTATTTAGTGTCGAAAAACACGAAAATTTCGTCAAAAAGACCCCACAGTATGATGGTGAGAGTAATATGTTTGTGCAAGAATCTTGATTGAACGTGAATAGTCATTTTAAGTCAAAGTAATTTTTATTAATTATTAATGATTAACTAATGTTATCATTAATTAATAATTACGGCGCCGTAAGGTTGAATTCGCCCTTAGGCAGTTTTCAATTTTTATACGGCCCGATTCATCCTGAAGATTATTTATTCGGCCCGCGGCAGAAAATAATTATCTACCCATGTCTTATAAAGGGTTCTCTAAGCCAAACTGGTAACTATCCTAAAAAAAGAATTCAGTATTGTCGGCTAAGTTCATTCGACTACAGAAATCACTAAGAAATTGGACTCATTTTTTGTCAGTATCAGTCGCAAATGCTAATCCTAAAAAGTTCGTCAAAAATTAATCACTAATCTATAAATAATAATATCTTTCAATATATTGCGCGTCTTTCCTGATCACCAATTTTTATCCAATACGAATTAACATGTATCCATTGTCGTTAAGTAATTAACTAAATAAGTGGAATTAATTGGGACTAAGGCTGGATTCACACTGGTCTGAGATCACGTCTACGACTATGACCACGACTGACAACTTGCGACAGAACATGTACATTGATCATGACCGATTTCACGATTTTTCGAATCAACTAATAGCAACTGCGTAAACAACAGCCAATAAGAGCTGATGATTTTAATTTTTAGGGGCTCCAAAGCCTTATTCGTCCTAGGGCCCCCAAAAATGCAAATCCGGCTCTGCATAGAATATATTGAAATTTCGTTTTAGTTTAATATTAGTAAAATTGTTATGTATTGTAATAAATAATTATAATATTTAACAATATTTAATTTATATAATAACATTTAAAAAGTGGAATTTTATTTTTATCTAATCTAATCTGACTTATGACTAAACCTTTTTAATAAAACTAATAAAAGTATACTATTTGCAAAGACCAAAGTTTAGGTTTCCCAAATCTATTATGTGTATTGTAGATTCTTGATTGATTATTACTTTCTAATGAAAAAATAAATTTCCAATATTTGTAGCATTGCATAAAGAGAAAATTGTATCAATGATGTAAAACATCTCTCATCTTTTATGAATTTTAATATTCTGAAGTATGTATATAGAATTTTAAATTAACAGATATGACTATAAAATGATTTAATTTATTAATAAGCATTTTTTATATGATGAATGCTATAACAACTTTAAATAATCAATTTTATTTTTGGATAATGAAAGAGAAAGTTAATTTTATCAAAATATCCAAATAAAATATGATTATAATATATAGTATATGAATGAAATTATAAACATAAGTTAATTATATTAAGTTTAAAATATTAAATGTAATATAAAGTTTGCTAAATTTAATAATAGAAAATTAACAATATTTATTGTATGAAATATATGTTTAATAGTAGATTAAATTAACAGAAAGCTGTTTTTGTATAAGAATTGTCTTGTATCTTAGAATAATTTGTCAGCTATCAAAGTTCCTAACAAATTTTTTTGTTTTAATTTTAAATCATTAAGTTTAAGATATGATTCCTAAAATGAATTCTTCTATATAAATCATTTTGAAACAATGACAATACTGAAAATTAAAAAAAAAATGAAAGCCAGAATGCATTTTAATAACTTTCATTTTTTTTTTTCAAAGAGTAAAATATGATCACATTATTGAAATGATATATAGTATTATAACCATATACAAGGATATAGTATTATAACCATATAGTATTATAACCATATACAATTATACAAGGAGCAGTCAAAAAGTACCCAGAATTGCCCTGCAGACAGAGAATGAGAGACTATAATTATACAAGGAGCAGTCAAAAAGTACCCAGAATTGCCCTGCAGACAGAGAATGAGAGATAAGATTACTTATACATAGTTTTGGCAGAAAGCTTAGTATTTTTGCTCCCAGTTGTAACCAGTTTGGCCATGTAGCAGCATTGCTGTTCTGTTTTGGTTAAATATGAGTATTGGTTGTTTGATGTGATGTCTTAGTTTGAACAGCAGACAAACATCAAGTTCACATTCAAATTGGGAAAACTTGCTGCAGTGCCAATAGTGTCTTTGCAGCAAGTTTACAGGGATAGTGCATTAAAGAAATCTGCAATTTATGACTGGTTTTCATGGTTTCAGAATGGACAAGAATTGTTGGAGGATGACTAATGCAGTGGGACACCTTCAGTATCCAGAACTAACAAAATGCTTGAAAGAGTGCAACAACTGATTCAATGTGATTGAAGAATGACCATTCGATGTGTAATCATTGTAGAGCAAGAAGTTTGTATCTCTCTCAGATCCATTTATGCGATTCTGTCAAACACTTTAAAGATGAGACATGTCAGTACAAAGTTTGGCAGCTGACCAAAAATCGGATGGAATGTTGCATGAATGTCACCATAGATCTGTTTAAGAAAAGTATGCAGGACCCAACATTTCTCACAAAAAATTGTCACTGATGATGAATCATGGGTGTTTGCCTATAACCTGGACTGAAAGATGCAGTCATCAAAACAGCACTTACATTGTCTCCTCACCCAAAGAAATCATGCTTTATCAGATCTAAAAAAAATCATTCTCATTGCATTCTTTAACATTGATGGTGTAGTGCACCATGAGTTTGTACTGCCTGTACAGACTGTTATTGGTAATGTCTACTGCAAGTTTTGCAGAGGTTGCATACTGAGGTTTGGAAGAACCAGTATCCCAAGTGGCATGGGCAGTAGTTTCCACATCAGAACAATATACTGAACCTCACATTGCTTGTTGTGCAGCAATTCCTTGCTGAGAAAAGAATTCCTATCATCAACCAACCACTATACTCTCTAGCTCTCATTCCCAGTGACTTTTGGCTCTTCCCTATTCTAATATTGGACCTCAAAGGGATACATTTTGCAATCATAAAACATATTAAATTGAATGTGATGGCCAAACTGAAAAATTCCAAAAGAAACCTTCCACCAATACTTCCAACGATGTCTGGATTGATGGAGCAAGTGTGTATTATGGAAGGGGCCTACTTTGAAAGTGATTAGGTAGATGTTGCCATATGTCCTACCATTACAGTGCTATACTATAATTCCATGAACAATAAATCATAACTGAACCTAACTAGGGAATTTTTATCCAAATACAGTGGATTTGACTTAATTGGGACACATCGGGACTAAGCCATTTTGTCCCAATTAAATGAAGTAATAATAAATTCTAAAATAAAATGTGTAATTCGTAGGTAAATAGGATAAAAAAAATAATAATTAGGTACCTATTGTAATGCTTTAATAAAATTTAAAAAAATAATAATTAGATACCTATTTTAAGGATTTATTAAAATAGTAATAATTAGGTACTATTTTAATGCTTTATTAAAGTAGGTACCTAATTATTAGTTTTTTACCTATTATTAGTTTTTTTACTGATCTCCTCTGACTTTGTCTTAAATACTGGGCCATTGATATTCACGCCTCGCCCGTTAACTATAGAAATCCATTGATCTAATGTTTCTTCGACTTCTGGATCCTTTCCATCACATTTTCTTTTGAATGTCCTGGAATTTCTTTCTGTAATGCCAACTCCTCATGATTTTCTTGTTGTAGGAGATGTGCTATGGTAGATTTTGGTTTATTTCAGCGAGTCTACAATGGCTTGTATTAAATGGCTGGCTTTTAATTTTATTCAGCCAAACAATTTTACTTGAATGTAAAATCCTTGATTGACATCTTGTCAAAGATTAGTGTATGTATGTGCAGCCATACTTTCGAAAAATCCCTAAAATATATCAAAAATTGAAAATTCCTTTTCTGCTATTGTCCCAATTAAGCATTTAAATTATGTATTAGTTTATTAGTTTGGTTTCCGTTCTTTGAGATTTGTCCCAATTAAGCAGAATCCACTGTATTCCTAATCCATACAATAGTTGATGGCACAAACATAATTATTAAAT
This sequence comes from Olivierus martensii, assembly GCA_000484575.1. Lineage (NCBI taxonomy): Eukaryota > Metazoa > Arthropoda > Arachnida > Scorpiones > Buthidae > Olivierus > Olivierus martensii. The sequence continues at coordinate 68,934 of AYEL01075572.1, forward strand.
AATCATTAATGTGGCAGTTTAATTCTAAAATAATTCACTAGGGGTAGAATTTAGCTGGATTAGGAATATTTGAATTCTGGAAAGTTTTTGACTGTCCCTTGTAAAATATATATTTTATAAATGCAATTTTTATTTATAATAGTTAAATATTAATTAGATTGGATTATCTTGAATTTGAATCTTCCCTAGTAAAGAGTTTATTCTTTCTTTCATTTCCAAGCCTGCAGTAATCATAATAATGATTTTTAATTTTTCACCCAATAAACTTATATAAAATTATTAAATATACCAAAAATCTCATTTTATTATGAAATAAATAATAATGAGAACCTCTGCTGTAATTAAGTTAATTCTGTATTTACTGATTGCCTTATTACAAGAATTTTTGTGGCCTAAATTCATTCTAGTATAACTAGTTCAAATTTAAATATTTACTAATTTGAAAATTTTTATTCAAATGAAATATATTCACTGCAGTATATACATAATTCAAAATTTGAAGTGTTATCTCCAAAAATAACATCATTTGAGCAGTTTGAAAATAATAATAATAATAATAATAATAATAAAAATCTACCTTTTTGGTCAATTTTTATTATTTACTTTATTCAGAAAGCATCATTGCAAGATATAAGACTGTCTCTTATAATTCAAAATTTTAAAATATATATTTTTTAATTATTTGGTGTTTATAAATGGTATTATATTTAGATGAAAGGCTTTTTCTTGATAAAAAGTAAAAGGCCTTAATATTACTTATTACTAATAAAAGTTTTACTTATATATGAATTTAATTTCAAAGTTATATTTAGATATGAACTTTCATGTTATCTTATTTTGTAGTTAAATAGTCATCACTATTAAATGAAAATCATTTTTGATATATTTAAATTTTCCTATATTGTAATGAATAAAATGTACCATATTCAAATTTACAATAATAATTTTTTTTATATTGAAATACTTCTTACTTTTAATAAGTTTTTTATCGATTCTTTTAAAAAATAAAGTGTTGATTTTATAATTTTTTTATTTAAATTGGAATTCTATTTAAATAAAATTAAATTGAAACCGGAAAATTATCTAAAGCCATAGATATTCTGCAACTAATCAGAGTAAAGAGGAAAAACCAAGCACTATGCAGAAATAAACCTTTATTTCACAAAGGAACATTTTTTATTGTTTTATTGAACATAAATTCTAAATGACAAGGTTATTGTAAATTATAAAATTATAATTTACAATAATATACTATATTCAGTAAAATAGTCTTTTAAAAAAAATTACTGTTATTGTCATGAATATGTTAGGTTCAGTAGCATTCATTACTGTTTGTGCTTATTATTTCTCTGTAGTTCATTAAGAATTTACTTATTAGTGATATTTTGTTGTTAATATTTTTTACAGTTTTAACTTTTTGTAATCATTTTTATTTAGTTTCTGAAGGAAATGGAGGCTTATAAGATTGGGTTTATTTCTGTTTGTCTGTCACCCCACTAACAACTTTTGAACTAATTAGTATATTTTCCTAAAATTTTGTACTGATGTTTTGACATTAAAGCACACTTTGATGCCAAAACCTTTAATCCTATAGAATTGTTTGGGATGAAATTTTAATTTATATTGCAGTAGATGATGCTATTTAGTGTTATAACATATAAGTTTACTTGTATTTCTTAACATATAATGCCATCTGTTGTCATTATCTATCATAATGACATCAAGCCTTGACATGACATCATCATACTATAACAATGGGTGATATCATAAATCTAGTTGTTCATGATGCCATAATTATATAATGATGATTGACATCATGATGACACCATATTGGTGCAACAATGACGTCATTGTGACATCTATGCTGACTAAATCCATTAAAAATTTAACACAACAAGCAAATGCCAAATAAATGAAAAATGGTACATCTGGAAAGTGTGTGATTTTAGGTCTTTCTGGAACTGCTTGTTGACATTCTCAAAGATTTGCACTGTTTAACATAAATAATTATAACTAGTCAGTTAGCAGGAAATAATAATCATCACAATGAAAATTATTTTATTGGATACAAAGTAGTGCTTTCAGAATACATAGATTCCCACTTCCGCTTTATACAACAAATTAAATTCTGTTCTAATTCATTAACATTTAAAATTAAATAAAAATTACTATAGTAACCAAAATGCATGCTGCACTAAACATGTTTTCTTATTTTAATTTTAAAAAATTTTTCATATCAAATTATTATTAAATACATTAATATAAATTTTTTTTTTATAAAAATCTTCAGTAAACTCTTAACTTAGACAAAACCTCCATGTACTACTAAATTCTCTTGGATCTACAACAGGGGTCGGCAACTTTTTTTAATAGGAGAGCATATTTCAGAAATGCGGGAAATTGGCAGGCACCATTGGAATTTCAGTGGGAACCATAGCACACAGTGGCTGGATAGAGTGGGCCCGGGATAGAGTACATGAAGATAGTGGGGACAGAAAATAGTTCACTATATGCAGCATCAGATGTCTGTAGTACTTGAAAAGTGATTCATCCAATCATCTAGTGTTATATAGATGGTGCTAAGATTCCGTTTTAGTCAAAAATTTAAATGTACAATTTGTACAATTGTTAAAATGGCAAAAATAAAATCAAAATGTGCAATTGTAAAGAATTTTTACTAAAATTATTCATTACAACTATGAGTATTTGTTATTCAAATATCTAAAATTTAGATTTCAGATATTTGAACGGCAGGCACTTAAAAATTGCTTTGCGGGCACCATGTTGCCGACCCCTGATCTAAAATATTCATAGGTTTAATTGGTTGCTTTTTCTTTTTTAATATAGCACGAGATTCTTCCCATCTTCCTATATGTGGGTTTTCTTGTGTCTTAATAATTTTTGTGCTATCTCAGCTTATATGTAGATTGGGACAGTGCATTTTTTTATGCTGTATATCTCAAAAAATGAAGGTTCACATTTAGGGCACACAGAAGCTTAAGTTCAGATTCACAAAGATTGAATATGTGTAAGTTGGAGAATATCTATATCCCACCGAAAACAAAAATGTGAAAAAATGGGCCAAGTTCTATTCTATCAATTTGTTTGACCACCAAAAGTGTAGCGATCTAAAATAGATTTCATGAGTTTTGTGGATCTGTTGTTTTTTGTGTATTGGGTGAGTCTACCTAGTTCTGTTCTGATTTCGTTGATTTGTTTTTCGAGTCTTTTTTGCCAGGCAGATTTTAAGTGGTGTTTTCTATTTGTACCCATCTTATTTGGACGTGTTTTAAGACCTAGGTGTGTAGTGACAGTGAAAGCAGCAGCATAAAATTATAGTGTGTATTTCTATGAGTGTTGTTTCTGCATTAATAACTTTAGGTAGAATGTGTGTGTTTATACAATGTAGTGTATTGTTAGACTGTTGTGAGTTGTGAGATGCATGGACGTTCCGTGGGATCTGTACCTGTGAATTTGGTTAATGTTTCCTGGAGTGTGTCAATGAGTTATTATTAGTTTTGCGTCAGTGTTGTTGTTGGTCTCCATGTTGTTGTCAATGTATGTTATTTCTGGTGTCTGTTCCACTTCGTGCTCTATTTCTGTGTATGAATTGGTTTCATGTTGTGATATTTGTTGTGCTACCTGAGTTTTAATTCTTTCTAATGTATTGTGTGGTATGAGTTTCTATGGATGATGGTTCTTCTTTGATCTGCTATGCGTTGTTCTGTAACTGTGATGTTTGGGGTATCTGTACCCCAAACATCACAGTTTTGTAAATGTAAAAGAGTAAATTTGTCAGAGTTCACTTCTGTACCCTGTAACGTCGGTTTCTAATTTTTATTATTATTATTATTTAATAAAAATATTAGTGTGTTAGTATATTATTACTTAAAATTATTCTTATAACTACCCAACATTCACGCAGAAAGAAAGAAGTAATAAGTCACAACAAAACCAAAACTAATGTTTATGGTATATCGTAACAGGTGACAAGTTCCATCTAAAACAGGTGCTCAATGTTGAAAAATGAGATTTAAATACTGAAATAAATTCAATACAGTGTCACTTTCAGGCTTTTATTTGGCAAGTTTTTGAGTTATATTAACTTATTACCCAGCGCCACCCTAACCACAGGGCTAAATGGGCTATAGCCCCGGGGCGCCAGTCTTTTGGGGTGCTTTTATTTGGCAAGTTTTTGAATTATATTAAGTTATTACCTAGCTATCATAGATATTAAAACTTGCCAAGTAAAATCCTGAGATGTGACATTGTATTGAATTTATTTCAGTATTTAAATCTCATTTTTCAACATTGCGGTAATTTGACGATGGAGACAGCATTTAAAAAGTTGATACTACAATTGAATATACGCTTGTTTAGAAATTGTTAGATTATATTCTTCTTTAGAAAAATTTTTACAGTCAAAACGAAACACAAAATTATTTAACTTTTACAAATCAGAAAGTATAAAATTATCCGGATGCAATGAGTACAAACGATTACACAAAAGAAAAAACAATACAACGAAAATACATCGGCGAAAGTTGATTTTGATGCCTACCGAATTCCGCATAAATATATATTATGCAATTATTGATAAACTTCTATCAGAAGTACAAAAGAGAAAGTGAGCCTATGATGACATTTACTCAAAATTTGGCTTTCTGGCCAATTTGAAAAATCGGTGGGATATCTATACTTTTTGCTAAGTTGTTATATTGAATAAACATGCTAAATAAATAAATACTCTGGCTTGTGAGATAGCTAAATAATTCTTCGCACGATGCCATTTTTTCATTTTAACCGATATTTATGAATTATCCGTTTCGTATTAATAGTGTTTTAATACAGGTGATAAAGTATGTCTTCAGATGGAACCATGAGAATATTTCATAATAACCAATATATTCACTAAAAAAGATTGCTATATAGATAACGGCGCACTGCCAAATGCGACGCAATACTACGTGCTCAATCACTTTCAGGTAAAGTAAATAAATCACAAAAATAATTGAAAAATTGGCATTTTCAGAATTTTTCCTTTCTTTGTATCCTAAGACCTATATTTGTGCTAAATTTCAAGTCTCTACTTCTATGGGAAGTACTATATAATTTTGATGAGTGAATCAGTGCCCAAATTTGTGATTTTCTGGGGCCTCTATCTCCTAGACACTTTGGTATTAAAGTTTAAAATTTTTATAAGGTCGTGAGGGAATAGTTTAACAACATACACTATTTTTGTTTTACTAACTTAATTAGAACCGAAGTTATAGAAATGTCAAATATGGCTTAAATTGGTTTGTGTAAATTTAGTGTAAGGTCCATGGGACCCTGAGAAAAATTTTATAGTTTTATAGCTATATAAATATACATAAGATATTTTATTCAGTAATAAACTTAGTCTATGTCGGAAAAAATGAGTTAAAATGTAAAATTTGAGCAACTGTGAAACATTGCTTGTCACTTTAATAAATCCGCCAATTTGCAGGTAATTAACCAAACATATAAAAAAAAGGAAGGTAAATAATTGGTGTATACAGGTATAGATAAAATAGTTGGTAAGGAATGTACCACTCAGCACAAAAACTTTTTTATTCAAGATAAATAAGCAAAATGATGGCAGAGACAAAACGATCTCATTACATGCAGATGTTGCCATAACTTGATGCGAAAGAATGGAAAATAGTTTATTAAATTATAAACAGGACGAATAAATAATGGTTTTGTTTTCCTTATCCCCAGCAAGGAAGGGGAAAGGTTAAGATTTCTCCCAGAGAAAGTCACTCACAAGTTCTGAATCAAATAAGTCATGTTCAGCAGTTGCACAAAAAGTCATGGGAAGACAAGACATGTTAGGACGGTCACCAAGAATTCCAGTTTCAGCCAGATGCATTAGAAATTGCTCGCAAGAACACAAAGAAGAGAACAATTAACTATGAGTGTCTTGTCAGAAGGAAAAGGTGAACAATGCCGGGAAAGGAACTAGAAGTTTCAATCCAAACTATCGACCACGACACAATGAAGCTTCCCATCCATAGAAGAACTAGAGAAGATGAACACCTATATATATATAGTATTAAGGTATTTATCCTCAAATCGTTCTATACACACCAAAATTTGTAAAACTCTTTCTCTTTACCTCCAATAATAAATCTTTGATTTGTTTGAAGTTGTTTCTGAGTCAGTTAAGATCGGGAAAATCCACTGTTGGCTCGTCCTTACCTGTAAGCTCACAAACGGTCAAGATCAAAACTGTTAATCTGTCTGATAGGTACCGCAAGCTTCACAATATACACGTATGCTGCATGAACTTGGCTCGGCACACTGCCGTGCATGTTGATTTTACTTTAATATCTATTAGGACAGGATTAAAGTTAGTCATATTGGATATAATATTAAAATTAAATATCATGAAATTTTACTGAAATTCAAAAAAGTTATTAATATATAGTTACAGAAATTTAGAGTTTCGTGGAGAAAATAATATACAGTGGATTCCACTTAATTGGGACAAATCTCAAAGAACGGAAACCAAACTAAAAACTATTAAACTTGATTTATAATTTTATTCTTATTAGGAAAACCAGGTCAATATTTTCATGTCACATTAAAATTTATTGTCAATGGAATCATTTTTGATTTAAATTGTTTTTAAAAAAATAAATCAATTTTATTTTAAAATGAATTACAATAGATAGATTAAAAAAATGCTATAGCATTATCATATTGTTTCTAATTTAAAATAATTATTATTAAATTAAACCTGCTTGATTATAGTAAATCATAAAATAAGAATTATTGAATATAGAAGTATTTATTTATTTATTTTACAGGCAGTTCCCAACTTATGACGGAGTTGCATACAAAAATTTTGGTCATAATTTGGAACATTATTTTCCACACGCATCATGTTATATAAATTGAGGTTACATTCCCCAATCACTAGAACTCAAAATATTAAATATGCCTTTAAAAATTAGTAGTGTACAATAATGTTGAATAAATGCAGTTTATTATTTAAAATGAGGAAATTGTATATTTCATATATTCCAGAACTTTATATGGGTAAAAATAAAGAAATCATAATGTAAAAATAAAGATGGAATGTTCAAGTTATTTTCCTTTGTTTAAAAATCATAATGTAAAAATCATAAAGAAATCATAATGTAAAAATAAAGATGGAATGTTCAAGTTATTTTCCTTTGTTTAAGTTTCTAATGTTGACTATATGGAAAAGTGACTTGTTATCAAGGTTACCATGCCATTAGATTTATTTATGCATGTGCACAAATTTCAATGTGAATATTATACAAAGTAAATATTTTATAATCAAGTTGCCAACATATAAACTGTGGAAATTTGAACTTTATGATATTAAAAAATTTATAGTGTATATATAAACTTCCACTTATATAATGATTGCATATTTAGAAATATACAGTTATTAAAAAATTGTATTAACTTGTATGAAAACAAATCAAATTCAAATATTTTAAACATGTAATATGTTAATATACAATTTGGGTTATATTGTACTTATTTTGTATAATTTTTCTTCTTTTTTTTATAACATGTACTTACCTTTTTTGATTTATAGATCATAACTGATATATATTTAAAACAAATAAATAATATATCAGATTTAAATGAGATACAGTGGTGCCTCGCAATTCATCAGCAATCCGTCACCAAACTAATGTTGAATTGCGAGACAATATTTCCCATATAAGACTATGTAAAATAGATTAATTCGTTATTGGTCCCATCCCACTCCTCTAATGAGTGAGATGAGAGAGATACACTATATTATTTACTTTATTATATGTGTTTTATTATTATATAACACACTAAATTACAAAAAACACTATTTTATACACAACAGGCAATTTATTAGCCCTTGGATGTTGGAATGAAGTCTTCCAGCAGACACGCTAGCACCCATAACTTCTGTGTTGCAAAACGTTACTACAGTTGTCCTAAAAACGCCATACTTGAGTTACATTTTAATTGTTCTACCTTTCTGCACTTTATCTACAATTTTTTTCTTTGTCTCTTTGCTCAATCAAGTGTTCTTCTTTTCGGAATTATTCCTCTGGTCAGTTCTCTTTGAACCCATCCTTACATTTCACTCAAAAAAATAATAATAATTACAAATTTTTTACTTTCTGAAAAATGTAGAATTGAAAATTAACACAAACAACACGGGCAAACACCAAAGTAGCCCAAAAAGAACTGACAAATAGCAAATGACATCACACAATTCCATGCATGCGCATGCGCCATCCTGCGAAACTCAATTGTCAAATTGCGAAACAGACGAATTGCGGGACATTGAATTGCGAGGCACCACTGTATTATTTTATATTTATAAAATAATTTTTAAAATAGATTAAGGGAGAAAATAATTCACATCATATCATATATCTATTTATTATGTCAAAGAGAATATATCTTTTGCATTTTCTTATATATAAAATGCAGTTAAATCAATGCAACTTACTTGTAAGCGTGCTGCTTCTAGCCAAACATCTTCTGATTTTGGACACATTTCACAGCCTTTCATAATTAAATTTCTTGCTGTTTGTATTTTACCAGTAACTTCTTCTAATCGAGCTGAAGCTATCCAGGCTAATTTATAAATAACATAATTTTATAATTAGATTGATTTAATAATATATAGAAATATTTCATATAGTAGTTTAATTAAAATATTATATACAGATTATCCTCAATTTACAATGGGTTATATTTTGGTATTTCTAGTATAAGTTGAAGATGATCCATAATAGTAATAATTTTAATAATAATAATAGACAATGGAATATAGAATTCTTTAAGATGGTAAAATTGTCCAGATTTGATCCCAGATCCTCAAGATTATAAAATAATTCAGAACTGAACCTAGGATCCAAGGTGTAAAATCATCTGGAATTGGATCTGGATCTCCAAGGTGGTAAGCAATTGCTTTACTACATTTTAATAAAAAAAAGTATTTCTTGGCTATGAAAATAGCCAAGTTCAGAATATCCGAAGGCCAATTATAAGATTGGAATATTTTAAGTTGAATGATTGTAAGTTGAGGATTATCTGTAGTAATAATATTTTAAAAATGCATATGATAATCAAGAATATTAAAATGTTAGATATTTTTTAACTATAAAAAATATTATTAAAATTTTATAATTACTTAGAGAAATAATTATAAAAATGCTTGAATAAATATTCTTTTAATAGAACTAATAGATGGAAATCTACTGTACTTAAATACATTTATATTAAAACTACTTATGCATAATTATTTCCTTTATTCTCCAAATATTTCAAAAGCAATTTATAATTTATTTTATGTATAAAAAACTAAAAAAAGATAAAAATGAGAATGATTTTTAATTGCATTGTTTTAGCTTACTTTTTATAAGGCAGCTTATAAGATCATTATGCTCTCTGTGTCTATGTCTTACAAATAAATTTTGAATTAATTACAGTAGAATCTCTGTAATCCAACACATATGGGACCAGGGCATGTCGGATTTCAGAGATTCTATTCTAATTAATTCAAAATTTATTTGTAAGACATAGACACAGAGAGCATAATGATCTTATAAGCTGCCTTATAGAAAGTATAAGGAATGTTGTAGGGAATGAACACATAGTATGGCTTCGAATGTTGTAGGGAAGGAATACATATGGGACCAGGGCTTGTCCGATTTCAGAGATGTTCAAACCCCTCAATTTTATCCCAATTTTTCACTTTTTGTGATTTGCGAAATTATATAAAGATAAAAACAAACATTGACATACCAAAAAACACTATTTTACAGTAAACAGTGTATTGAGCTTAAAAATTAGTGTTTACATCACTCTCTCTCTTTCTCGCACATCGAGAGTGATCAAGCTGAAGTTGTGACATGAAAATTTCATGTAGGTAGCATGGTGGTTCACAGAGTGAACCACCATGCTACCTACATGAAATTTTCATGTCACAACTTCAGCTTGATCACTCTCGATGTGCGAGAAAGAGAGAGAGTGATGTAAACACTAATTTTTAAGCTCAATACACTGTTTACTGTAAAATAGTGTTTTTTGGTATGTCAATGTTTGTTTTTATCTTTATATAATTTCGCAAATCACAAAAAGTGAAAAATTGGGATAAAATTGAGGGGTTTGAACATCTCTGAAATCGGACAAGCCCTGGTCCCATATGTATTCCTTCCCTACAACATTCGAAGCCATACTATGTGTTCATTCCCTACAACATTCCTTATACTTTCTATAAGGCAGCTTATAAGATCATTATGCTCTCTGTGTCTATGTCTTACAAATAAATTTTGAATTAATTACAGTAGAATCTCTGTAATCCAACACATATGGGACCAGGGCATGTCGGATTTCAGAGATTCTATTCTAATTAATTCAAAATTTATTTGTAAGACATAGACACAGAGAGCATAATGATCTTATAAGCTGCCTTATAGAAAGTATAAGGAATGTTGTAGGGAATGAACACATAGTATGGCTTCGAATGTTGTAGGGAAGGAATACATATGGGACCAGGGCTTGTCCGATTTCAGAGATGTTCAAACCCCTCAATTTTATCCCAATTTTTCACTTTTTGTGATTTGCGAAATTATATAAAGATAAAAACAAACATTGACATACCAAAAAACACTATTTTACAGTAAACAGTGTATTGAGCTTAAAAATTAGTGTTTACATCACTCTCTCTCTTTCTCGCACATCGAGAGTGATCAAGCTGAAGTTGTGACATGAAAATTTCATGTAGGTAGCATGGTGGTTCACTCTGTGAACCACCATGCTACCTACATAATAAACTTTGCCAGTCCGACACTTCCAGTAGTCGGACTGGCAAAGTTTCAGACTAAAGAGACTCAATTGTAATAGATTTTCATGAAATTCAAAATTGTTGTTCAACTGTTGAAAAAACCTTAATACTCTGCAGTTTTAATGATTTAAAAATAGTAAAAATTCAAATTTCTGAGATACTCTATTAATATTTTGCACTAATTATTAGATTTTTTGTGATATTAAGCAAGTAGGCCAAGTTATTGATTTTGATGACACATCAATTAATCTTTTAGCCTCAATTATTTAAAAATTGCAAACATTCAAAGTTTTGAGATTTCTTCCTAATTATTTTGAACTACACCCAATTCTGTTTTTGCACGATTTGATTTAACATGAATTAGAAAAAAATTTCATTCTCTTTTTACACAATTTGCTTTGATTTAACACAATTGACCCCAAATACTAAGGAAGAAAAAAAAAAGAATTTTCTCAAGGGAAAAAAAATGAAAATTATATATAAGACTATTTTAATAAACAATATTAATAAATAATATAGACTAAATCAGCTCAACTAGCAAGTTCAAACAAAAATTTATTGCAGTACCGCAATAAATTTTTGTTTGAACTTGCTAGTTGAGCTGATTTAGTCTATATGATATTGAGCAAGTTGTTTATCTACATCTTATATATTAATAAATAATCTTTTAATTTAATATTTTATCTACAGTTTACAAACCTGGAGGATGATTTGGATTTGTCTCTCTAACAGATTTCAACAATAAACGTGCTTTTTTAATATCACTGAAAAATATAAAAAATAGCAAGATAAAGCAAATTAATTTTTAAAACAGAAATTGATATTTAATTTTAGCATTTTGCATCATTAAGATATTTAAAAATAATGTAAGTTATAATTAATAATTATATAACATTAAAAAGCACCTTATTTGGCTTTGCCAAATGAGGTATACACAACACACACAAATCACACATAATGCAGATAGTTTTTATTTTTTTATTAATTATGATCAATTATTATAAATTATAATTTAATATAATTATATATATAGCTCAGTGGACTTTAGATATGTCAATTAAATGCTTCCTTAAAAGTAATTAATAAGAAAACAATGAATATGAGTGAGAGTTGTGTTACAATGTTAATTCATTCAGGAACAGTATACTGGGTAGCCATAATAAAATTTCCCCTATTCAGAGCATTTTGTTGTCCAATCTAACAACTGGAATGGCACCAAATTTGATAGTGAAACTAATTAGGACATGGGGAGCAAGGTTTCACAAAACAAAAAGCTTAGTTCAAAAAGTCACTGATGCGGAAAATATGGGTGCTATTGTAGGGAATGAATCCAATAATTTGCTTAAAACAAAGTTGGTGTCTGCCTGATATCATTAGGGAGTAAGATTTCACAAAACAAAAAGCTTAGTTCAAAAAGTCACTGATACGAAAAATATGGTGCTGTTGTAGGGAATGAATCCAATAATTTGCTTAAAACAAAGTTGGTGTCTGCCTGATATCATTTTTTGAAAAATGGAGAACCTTCCCACATTGCGTGATACATACAGCAGCTTCTCCAGCATCACTTAACAGAACATATAGTGATTAACAGAGATAACAGAACATTGCTTTCCAGTTGCATGGCCACCTCACTCGATATCATTCCATATGATTTTTGGTTGTGGGATTACCATGGTGGTGTTTTGAACTTGGTAGCCTTAAAAAATAACATCATACAGTTTGTCATGAATATATTCCTGCAGACATGCTATTGAGAATGCTGTGCATAGGATGCAATTTCTGGTCCAAAAGAATAAAAACCACATTAAACCAAGTCTTATTATGCATGGATGAGCTCAATGTGCTCAAGTTTGGCACCAGGTTTCTAATAAAATTTAAATCCACTAACATTCAGAATCACTATGATAAATTAAACTGATAATAAAATGTTTTATTTGTCTATTATCTTAAATGTAAAAAATAATCATTCATTTCAATTTAGATTTTGTTATTCATTTGTCTGTTCATTTTCACCTATTTTTACATTGTATAATGCCATATTTCTCTTATCAGTGACTTTTTGAACTAAATTTTTTTCCCTCAAAAATCTTGCTTACCATGTCCTAATCAAATATGGTGCCATTTTGGTTGTTGTATTAAAATGTAGAAGACTCTAAATAGGAGAAGTTTAATTAAGCTACTCTGTATGTTGCAAAATATTAATTTTACAATGATTGAAATGATTAGTAATTTTGAATGAATATCTTATACAAAAAGAGCATTGCTCAAGAATTTAGAGATAGAAAAAACAACCTTTATTAATTTGAATTTCTTGTACAGGCCTTTAATTTAAATAGAAAAACTATGAAATAAAATTTATTTACAATGTTTATATTAAAACCGAAATATCTACACAATTTATAACAATCCTACTTAAGGAAATAAGAATTCTAATTAAAGAAAAAATCTTAGGTCACTTCTCACAATAATTTATTATACTGATGGATTGGGAGAGAAGGATTAATTTCCTGGATTACAAGACTTCCAGACTTATCACCTCTAGATTTCTTTTTTGGAGAAACATAAATGATTTGATTTACACCAAGCCAGTGGAGTCTGAAAACTTTCTTATCATTCACATTGTTGAACTTCACAAATCATCAAACACATCCCTGAAATTTTTGAGTGAACCCATTATTCTCTTCTCTACAGGTATACTCTCTGTCTGCAGTTTCAAGATAGAAATATTGAGCTCTTCTGTAGATTTTGTAGCCAAAAAGTTAAGTAAAAATTCTTACAAAATTTTTTATTTTATTTACTTTTGCTACAATCTAACACAATTATATAGTATCATAATTATGTATACTATGTATAAGTACTATAAGTATGATATTGAGTATTAGCATACTTCTCCAAACACCACAATTGCAGTGTGTTAAAGAAATTGCCTATTTCTACAGAAATTGATGTTATGGAACTTGCATCACTAACAGAATAATTACATATTTTTGACCCATGATTTCTTGCTTTAAAATGTCTCTTTTGGTCCCAAGTCTCATCTCCAAGTTTTTAAAAAATAGTTTTTCTCCATCTTGTATATGATACAAAAAATGCAGAAATAAATAGAGACATAACAATGGCAAAGAAATAATGATATTATAAAGTGAATAAGAATATAAGAAATTATGGATTAATAAATTACTGAATATCAAAGATTTACATATTTCACTGAATTTCATAGCCTAGTTTTAAATAACAAAATCTGTTCCTCTATTAAAAGCATATAGAAATATTACATAATTAAAATGAACATAATCGTAAACTAATACACTGCCTAAACAAAAGACATTTAAAAACAGTAGCACTAAGGCAGGATTAAAATCACACAGTAACCAAGGTTTAATAGTAGTAGCACTTTCAATTTTATTTAAATCCTCTTCAGCTACAAAGTTAGAAAAACAACAGAATAAGTTCCATAGAATGCAAAAAGAATTCTTAACTTTAAACGTTGTTGCTATAGCAACGGAAAACATTATGTTATATTATAAAAACTTCTTATGTTTTCCATTGCTATAGCAACAACGTTTAAAATTAAGAATTCTTTTTGCATTCTATGGAACTTATTCCGTTGTTTTTCTAACTTTGTAGTTGAAGAGGATTTAAATAAAATTGAAAGTGCTACTACTATAAAACCTTGGTTTCTGTGTGATTTTAATCCTGCCTTAGTGTTTTTAAAATGAACATATAATTTTTAATCAATTAATAAAGCATGTGTGTTTTTTAATAATATTGATACTTTTAATATAATTAGAAAAACACACAAGTTAGTATTATAAGAATCTTCTTATAAGCATTTATCATAGAAACAGAAAAATCTTAAGTAATTGATATATTTAATTTTTCTGGATAGATATCAGACAAATGCTAATTTTAATTAAACTTTTTTAATATTACAAAAATTTTCCATTTTTGAAACTAAAGAGCAGCGTAGTTTTTCAATAAGTTATTTTTATATTATTATATTTGATAAACTATTATTTTCGTAAACAAAAACTAAAATCAAATGACGACTTTAATGAAATCTAATAAAATTAAAATTTATTAGATTATTTTTAGCAAAATATAATCGATTAATGGTGATAAAAATTAAATTTTAGAAATTGATTTTTTTTAAGATTAAAGAAATATGAAATAATGTAGTTTATGTATTTTAATCAATCAATAAGATAAAATCAATTTCCAATCAAAATCATCTCTGATCTGAAAATAAATGGATGCATTTTAATTAATATTGATAATATATATAATTTTTATACCTAATATCTGCTCCATGTGTTGGTATCATTGATTGAAGATCAGTTAAATATCCTTTCGGATCAACAACAGTTTGTCCGCTCACAGAATCAGATACCTATATATTATTACAAGAAAATTTAACTTGATATTAAAAAAAGTAGTAATTAAAATTTTGTATAACTGAACCTGGATAACTATATACATTCTTACTGTACTAATATTTAAACTTTGGATTTTTTATAATTATTTAAATGTTGTAAAAGGAAATTATTATCTTTTTCATTTATAACTATACCAATATATAAATAAAATTACTGAATATCCAAAAAATTTATGTAATTAATTCAAAAGTTATTAAGAATAACAGACAAACAGATATGAGTCTATCTATCTTATAAGTCTTCATTTCTTTCAGAAAGTAGCTAAAAATATAGATCCTATCCTAGAAACAGACAAACAGATATGAGTCTATCTTATAAGTCTTCATTTCTTTCAGAAAGTAGCTAAAAATATAGATCCTATCCTATATGTATATATGCATACTAACGTAACTGTTTGTTCTGAATTTTATGAATTTGTATCACATTACAGATTTTTTTTTGCATTTAACTTTCTAAAAGTATATTTTTTGTATATTTATAATTAAAATATAGAAAATTGTAATAACAGGTTACCAAGTGCAAAAACTAGACTAGCTTATAGGACCTTAAATAATGTTAAAGTGCAGGAGTGCTTTCCGGCTGAACTGCCCCTCATCAGCTGCACAGAGAAAGAGAGCGTTAGAAGGAGAACCTAACCGAAGACTTTGGTCAGGTTCTCCTTCTAACGCTCTCTTTCTCTGTGCAGCTGATGAGGGGCAGTCCAGCCCGAAACCACTCCTTAAGGTCCTATAAGCTAGTCTAGTTTTTGTATTTAAGTAAGGATCTAGTTGTCACTTTTAAGGGTAGCTGGGATAAGATGTTAGGTATGCAGGGGGGAATATGGGGACACCAGAAACAAAAGTTTGCATTTGCACAAAAATAGAGAAAGAGAGCGTTAGAAGGAGAACCTGACCGAAGACTTCGGTCAGGTTCTCCTTCTAACGCTCTCTTTCTCTGTGCAGCTGATGAGGGGCAGTCCAGCCCGAAAGCGTTCCTGCACTTTAACGTTATTTAAGGTCCTATAAGCTAGTCTAGTTTTTGTATTTAAGTAAGGATCTAGTTGTCACTTTTAACAGTTTACCAATGTTTAAATAGTTGCTTTGCTTTAGCAATTACTAAGAAATTATCAAGCTGCAAAGACAGAGTCAAAAGTGATACAAACTATAGGCAAAATTAAAAGAAAAAATACAAACACAATTTATATTTATAAATTCCTTTTTAACAATGATATGAAAAATCAGAATTTTGAAATTTTTCATGGGAGTCATTGATTCCAAGAAAATAAATAGAGTTAATCTGCATCACTTATTGCTATCTCGTAAAGCTTATATATCTTTTTCAATTTGTAAAATAATCTTTACCTATACAAAGTAACAGCTATATCAATTAAATTTATTATAGTTTGTTTAAAACAAATGAATCTCATTCTTTATAATTCATATTTTCATATAAAAAAATTAATAATCATTGATATCTTAATAAATTTTTTATAAAAAAAATTTCATTATTCCAATATGTAAATATTTGATTTTTGTTGAAAAATATATCTATTATTGACACTATTGGCTATGTTTTAATATTAAATCATTGTAAACATAACTAACTGTTTTTATAATTTTGTTTTTCTTACTTAGTCACTGATTGCAAGATATATTTTTCTATCAGATTTATTATTATATACCATTGATTTAATATTAACACCTAATCCCAAAAGTCAATTAATTATTACACTTTTCAAAACATTTTACAATTAGGTTAAAAATATAGTGCAATTATATTTTATGTAATAGTCGAAGATGCCATATAATCTGAAATTCACCACCTAATCCCAAAAGTCAATTAATTATTACACTTATCAAAACATTTTACAATTAGGTTAAAATATAGTGCAATTATATTTTATGTAATAGTCGAAGATGCCATATAATCTGAAATTCAGAAAATTGGAAAATAATTTTCTCACAGGAATAAATGGAAAAATTAAAGATGCATTCTCAAAGTATCAACAATTACAGTATATTTCTATTTTTAAAATAAACATTTTAAGCACAATAAATGCTAATTTAATGATAGTTTCATTGTTATTATTTATGTTATTGACTTTTGGAAATATATTTTCAGCATTTACATTAGAATCAGGGCCACCAAGAGGGAGTGACATTTGAGACTTTTATCACGGGCCTGACATCGAAAAGGGCCATAAATATTTTAAATAAATGCTTGATATTTTATATGGCTTTTATAAGTGGGGCTCAGACCACAGACTTGTCATGGGCCCAAAAATTTCTCTTGTTGGCCCCGATTAGAATTGTTACTTAATGACTATCTAGATGATTATTATAGCATTTGGAAAATTATACCGGACCACAGACTTGTCATGGGCCCAAAAATTTCTCTTGTTGGCCCTGATTAGAATTGTTACTTAATGACTATCTAGATGATTATTATAGCATTTGGAAAATTATATAAATGAGAAATGTCAAAATAGCAATACAATATTCAACTAAAGCACTTGTAGAAGTTACCATGCACATAAATAACTGCATTGTTCATATGATGCTCACAAAGAATGAGAAGTATATTTTTTTTATTACTTATAGTGAAACTGTCATAATAGGCAAATAAAAATACCCACCAATCTTTGTCAGCACCATAGCAAGAATATGATCACAGTTTGCAATTTATTCAGGCCATCTGTATTGAAATTATATGATTGTTAAATAAATTTTTTAAATATTTTGATGTATGCGTTATTTCAAATTTAGCAAATAAAATGAGACTTTATTGTTATTTTCTTTATTAAACTATCTCAAATTCATATAAAATTTGACCACATAGTATATACTTTCTAAAAGTCATATCTGAATGAAGATCAATTATTTAAAGAAAACATCTGGAAATTGCTATTCATTCCAAAATCTTAAAAACTTTTGACCAGGACCATATTGTATAACATTAAACAAAAATTTTTTAAATTAAGTTATTAATTATTTACTAAATAAGACTTGCAATATTGCTTTATTGAAACAGTTGAATTTTTGTTAAGCACAACTTTTTATATATACAGTATTTAATTATGATATAAATGTATATTTATCCTGGTTCAATTATTCAGATTGTTCTTAATTTATTTCATATAAGTAAACTTTAAACTATCCTATTTATATTATATATTTTTAATATTTTAAATTTATTGTACTTCTAAAATATTAAGGTTAACTATTCAAACTGCTTAAACTCAGATATTAAATTATAAAGAAAACAGCACTTTTTTGCAGTGACAAGAATCTTTTATTAATAAAAATTTTGCTAACATTTTTGGTTTATAACCATCATCAGGCACAATTCTAATTACAACGGAAATTGAATTAGGCACTGTTCTGTGAAATTGAATTATGCACTGTTGAATTAGGATCACAGAACAATGCCTGGAAACAGGCATTGTTCTGTGATCCTTCTAATTTGATTTCCGTTGTAATTAGAATTGTGCCTGATGATGGTTGTAAAACAAAAACGTTAGCAAAATTTTTATTAATAAAAGATTCTTGTCACTGCAAAAAAGTATTGTTTTCTTTATAATTGAACTTCTAAAATATTTCATATATTTTAAATAAATCATAACTCCAACTATTATCATCACAATAATTATTCATTTTTCTTCACTTCTCTTCTTTATTTATAAGAAAAACTCAAAGATAAAATCAGTACTTAAGCAAGAACAATTTTTGATCAACAATAATATTTTCAACAAGACACTCGCTTTTTGTAATCATTCTCAATAGTTTTGATATGATAGTTACATTTATATCAATATAAAGATAACTATTGGTCTCTGTTTATCTATTTATATTATATTAAGCTTTTTTCTTTCATTGTAAATATATTCAAAGTTATATGCAAGGGGAAAAATATTCAAGCAGTTACAGAGATGATGTACATTGTTATTAAGACAACTAAATGTACACAAGCATACACTTTTAGACATTAAAATAAAATAATTTGTATAATTATTAGTATTTAAAAATAAAAAATAATTTATTATTGAATATGCAAAAAATTATGATAAAATTATTTTATGTTTAAAATTACTTTTTCCAGCAAAAATTATAGAGAGAGAGATTTATAATTGATAAATTAAATAAAATATTCAAACTGTATTGAGTGCTTTACATATATTTAGACATCATACACAAGCCAAGGACATTTATCATGTGAAAGGATGTTGATTAAATTTTCATTCTCTTACCTTTTAACAATTTCTATATTTTTGACTATGATCCATACTGTTAATTAATATTGTTCCTGCTTAAGTGCTGATTTTGCCTTTAAATTTTCTTTATTATTATTAAATTTAAAGTAATGAGCTTTTCATAATAATAATATATAATCTCAATTTAACTTTATATCAAATAAAATATTTTAAATAGGTCAAAGAAAATTTTTATCATGTTATTAAAAATTAATATTAAAATTAAAAGTTTTACCTGATTTAATTTAATATCCATAAGTGTATTACGTGCTTGTCCAATTTTCCTTAAATCTAAATCTGCACTTGGAGTAGCCCAACCTGGCGTCATTAATCCTCCTGGAGTAGCAGTTCCAGGGAATGGTGTTGTCAGTCCTCCGCCATATGGCTATTATTATATATAAATATTTTATAATTAAAATAATTCTTTCAATAATTTAAAATTTATTGAATAAAGTTTTCAGTTAAAGAAATTAAAAAATTTCACATAAAAAAAAATTCAAAACTTTTGGTCTTTAGATTAGTAAGCATAATATTCTAATTATTAATGATTAGTCTAAAAAAATAGATTATTTTATTGAATGTCTAAAATAAATAACTGAAAAATTAAATAATAAATTATGAATAATTATATAAAGCAATAAGATTTATAATTAGGCTATATAAGTTTTATTCATACAATTTCATGATATATAATATTTTGAAATATAAAATAAATGAAAAGTTTTAGAATATTATTGCAAAAATATAAGCCATTGTCATATTTTTTATATAAAATATCAAGATTAGAAGATTATAGTTTTTGTTTACATTTTTCATAAATTAAATGTCACCAGTAATTTTTCTGTTTTGTTTATAATTTAGTATTCTTGATTATATGTAAACAGTTTATGGATAGACTAATTTTTGTTGTATTATAATTTTCTTATAAACTGATGAAAAACACAAATAAAGATTTTACAAATATTACTATTATTTTTACTGAAATATAAAATAAATGAAAAGTTTTAGAGTATTATTGCAAAAATATAAGCCATTGTCATATTTTTTTATATAAAATATCAAGATTAGAAGATTATAGTTTTTGTTTACATTTTTCATAAATTTTGTATTTGTTAAATGAATAATAAATAAAGAGCAAATTAATTTAAAATAAATTTAAAAACTAACTTTTTTATTTCAAGTGATATATGGATAGAAACAGTATTCAAACTTATAATTTTTAAAATGTTAAATATTAGTATATAGGTATTTTCTTTTAACATATAAAATTTTATTTATCAACTTAAAAACAATGAAAAAAAAATATTTATTCAAACCTGTTGTCTTGGATCAATTACAGCAACAGTATCTCCAGTAATGCCTGCTTTAGCCAATAAAGAATCTGGCATTGGTGTAAATCTGAATAAAAACATTTAACTTACTTAATATTGAAAGTACTTCACATTACATATAATTTAAGTATTAAATTAAAATTATCAGGAACTACTTTTACTAAAATATATAATATATTTATCAAATTTTTGTGAAATATATTATTATAATATAAAATATTATTATAAAAAATTTCATCAAATCAAATTTTTTAAAGTATTAACTTTATACAAATAAGATTAACGTGATTGAAAGTATCTCCAGTTGTTTCTGTATTGAAATAACCATAAATAAAGTCTGTATATAAAAGTAATTAAACAAGATTTATTTGGAAATAATTTTTTGAATTTTTTTAGATTCCTTTTTTTGTTTTTACATTACAGTCTACAGAAACAGCTAAAGAAAGAATCAAAGAATTCTGAAAATGTTTTCAAATAAATATTGTTTGAATTATTATTGTACAGAACTTTATGACTATTTAGATATTTGATAAGTTCTGCAATCTCTATATTTATAATAGGAAGCATTTCTCATGGAATTTTACATTATAATAAATGCTTAATGCATTTATAACTTATTAAAATTATTAAATTTATAAGGATATTAAAACTTAAAGGAAGTTATAATTATTTTTAACATATTCACAGGTGAAACAAACTATTTATATATTCAATTATGAACTGATTTTTATCAATATTTTTTGATATCTCCAAAACTTCTTAATTGCTGAAAGAAGCTTGCTTTTTTCTTTTCAAAATGAAAATATTACATATTTTAGGAGAAATATACACCTAGCCCTCGATTTGCACAGTACTTAATTTACATGGTTTCACTTTTACACAGTTTTTAAATGAAAACAAAAAAATTTTTTTTTTTATTTTATTTTGATTGTTTTGCATTATGCCCTTTATAAATTAAAAGAGTATCATATAGACACGTTTTGTGGGTTTATGAGTTCATAGAAATTAATAAAGAGTGAATACAGCTATATTTCGTATAGTCCAATTTATTTACACACAAAACAAAATAATCTAGTTTCACTATAACTAAATTCAATACAAAATCCGATAATTATCTCATACAATATTTAATCTACTTACATTAGTCTACTTTCGCTTTCACAATTTATCGCTTACTATTAAGTCTCACAGTTCAACTAAACTCAACTCACCTTTGCAGCTCGCCTATTTATGTTTGAATGCTTTTATTGTTTTTATTTGTACGGAATATTGCTAATTTGTTTTTTTACCGTATTCGATGTTAATTAATGTTTATGTTTTTATTTTCAAAAATAAATTGAAAAAATATAAGCATTAAACGGTCTCTAAAAATTAATGAACCAATCCTCCTTATCTCATTTCACACGGTTATAAAGAACATATCCTCAACTTTTCATTATCTTCTTTACATCGATTTACACGGTTTACAGTTTAACTGAACATATCCTACTATTTTGTATTAATTCTGCGTCTCGTTTTACACGGTTTCGTTTTGCAACGATTTTTCCATAACGTATCTATCATGTAAATCGAGGGCTGAGTGTAATATATTACTATGGAACTACTTTTGAATTGTTAGATAATTTTTGGGGAAAATGAAGAAATCAGAAAACAATTTTAGAGTAATTATTAAAATCAACATTACTCCAAATTATAAATTCATTTACTGTTTTAATATTAGTGGTAACAATTGATGGAATATATATATATATATAATGTTTATGAATTATGTATGTATGTATATATGCATGTATGAAATATTCAAATTTGAATATTTCTTTAGGATCTAGAAAGCTGAAATTTGAGGATGTTGTAGAACTGGTTTTAAAAAATCAAATAATCATGAATTCTACCTCAAAGGAGCAGAACAGAGGGAAGCTAAATTTTCTATGTTTAGTTTATGGAAACTTAAAAATTGTCATTGCCTGATCATTTGAAAGTTTTATGTAAGAGAAAAATATTAATATAGATATTGATTGAAAAAATTATATTCAAAAGAGCTATATTTATACAATAAAATTTGAAGGCTGTTACTTTTATATAATAAAAATATAAAAATAACATTAAAAATCTGATAAATGTGTGCACTACAACTTTTATACAATAAAAGCTTTCATATTTGACAGATTTTTAATGATAGTTCTATTTAGACAAAAATCAGTATCTAGGGCTTTTGAGGCTACAGGTTATGGATCTGCTGATAATTTTTTCAATTTCAAAATTACAGATTCAATGTGGTGACTTTAAAATTCAATCAAAAACAGTATGCCTTTTCACTCAGATATGGGATTAAATTTTGATCCCATCATTTGGAAAAAATTTAGTAATGTGAACCTAGATTATCAATGGATCTTGTCACAGTCTGCCCTTTAATGATGAGAATAGCTTCTGGCAGGACATCAATTTGTCCATTTTACAATAACCAACAGATTGAAAAGTAGCATTATTTTTTGACAAAAAAAAGATACAGTGACCAAGCTATCATAAATATTCAAATTGTTTGAAGAGATATTACTTATCTCTGCCTGTCATATAAGTTTATTTACTAGTTTATTTATATTTAACTAATTAACAAAACAAAATTCTTAAAATATTCAATAAATGATAATTTTCTAATATAGAATTACTCATAGTGATTTATTAAAAATTTAATTTTCATTAATATTTAACTAATTAACAAAATAAAATTCTTAAAATATTCAATAAATGATAATTTATGATAATTTTCTAATATAGAATTACTCATAGTGATTTATTAAAAATTTAATTTTCATTAATAGATGACTCTAATCATTTTTTGCATTGTAACAGTCTATAAAATAGTACCAAATGGACAATATACAAGAATAGCACAAGAAACTTTATAGGTGCAGCATTTTCTAAACATGGAGTCAGATTCAGAAATGATTATATCAATAATTTGTCCAGCTCTAGTCATACTTGGAAAATCATAAATTTGTCATAATCTATAGCATGTATGAAGTTCTAGCAATATTTACAATATTGCTATAATTGATAAGTTTTCTTATTGTTAAGAATAATTTATTAAGTTTTCTTATTGTTAAGTTTTAAGTTAACTGATAATAATTGATAAGTTTTCTTATTGTTGCAACAAATTTAATCTATAATGTTAATCTGATGATTAGATTGAAATAGGTGCATTAGAAAAATGGTTCCCAAATATCGATTTATGACAATTTCACTAGTCAACAGTAAAATGAAGGGGGAAAAATTCAGTATAGTGTATTTTCAAAAAGTTAAATTTTTACATTGCTATATATTATATTATTGTTATAATTCATTTCATAAATTTCTTATTTATAAATAATAAACTGATACTTAAAAAATTTTCCTAAGAAATATTTACTAATGTATTCTCCAATTAAATGTCTTTCATTATATATTTTTAATTATTTTATCAAATTTATTTTTATTTATTGTTACATTAAAAATACCTTTCAGGACGAGGATTTCTTTGTCTTTTATTTCGTGCATCTCCAACTTCAGGTATATTTTTCCAATCATCTTCTGTCACACTTGCTAAATCTCTCTAAAAAAATAATAAAAATTAAATGATTTATTTGATATGTAAAAAATATAAAAGTCAAATAACAATTATTATGACACATAAGAAGGATAATCAATGGATAAGTAGATTATATGATTTCCTACAAAAGAAAGAATAATTCTCTTTTTAATAAAAAACATGAGTGAAAACTAATTAGGAAATGTTTTATTCTTGTTTATTAGTTACAGTTTGTAAGTGGCTGAATATGTCTTTTGTCTTTATTTGTTTGAAACACTATTTTGACTTTTTTAGGAACAAATTTATTTTATTTTATAGTAAATTTACAGATACAAAGTTAATAAATTATTTGTGTATTAAAATATTAAACAACAATTAAATAATTATATGTATTTTTCAGCTGAGATTAAAATCTTTTCTTTTTCTTATCTTGTTTTGCATCAAACATTATTATTTATAATCAAAATATCATATTATATCTGTAAAAAGTTTTAAAATTACTATATAGGAATTCTTCAACTTATGCAAATCTAATATATTATGGTAATCAACTTTAGATAAAAAATTTTTAGATGCAATATTTAAAAAATACCTTATAATTTTTTCATGTTTAATGGTCAAATATATAAAAAGAAATATGCCTTGATTTATAAATTTGAATTTTTTTTCTTTTTTTAATAAATTATAATATCTAAACTAAATTTAAGATTAGAAACTCATAAATCAAACAACAAAATAAGGCAATGAGTTTATTTAGTATTTCTATAGTTAGCAGGCAAGGCGTGATATCAGCGGCCCAGTATTGAAGACAAAGTCAGAGGATATTGGTAAAAAACTAATAATTAGGTACCTATTTTAATAAATCATTAAAATAGGTAATTACTATTTTTTTACCTACAAATTACATATTTTAGAATTTATTACTACTTCAGTTTTTTTACCTATTATTTATTTGCCTACGAATTACATATTTTATTTTAGTTTGTACCTATTTTAATAAATCATTAAAATAGGTACCTAATTATTATTTTTTTACCCATTTATTTACCTATGAATTACATATTTTATTTTAGAATTTATTACTACTCGTTTAATTGGGGCAAAATGGCATTGGCCTGGCATGTCCCAATTAAGTGGAATCCACTGTATTAATTAATAACTATTCCATCAATCTACAAATTTTTTCAGTAATTTTTAATTTAAAATTAAGGTATATATATTATTGTTTATGATATGTGTTGTTTATTATTTGAAATAGAATATTGTTTCTCCTGAAGGTAATTTTTTTCATTTATTCCACAGGAAAATGATCATCAGTTTCATTTACTGGAAATTATCTAAAACATAATTCATATTAAAATAATTTATTCATATGCAATGCTTTTTTTTCACATGTTGTATTTAAAATAATATATAACAATATGCTTACTCGTCAATCATTGATGAAATGGACCCAGAATAATAAAAATAATTTCAAATCAAGTAAGTTCAATAATTTAATTTATAAATCAATATTATAATTTTATTGTATCTTTGCCTATATTGTATATGTATGGCTTTCATATTTTTATTATTAATGGTGATAGATAATTATTTCTGAAAATAATTACTAGTAAATAAAAAATTTCTGAGTGCTATTTTAAATCAATATGTATATATATTTTGGCTATAAATTATATTTAAAATTAAACATTTTAACTAATATATTCATTTTTTTAAATCATTGGTCAATTGTTACTCAGTGTTGACACTCTTCACATGAATAATAAATTTTCACTGCAGTAGATGATAGATATGTGAAAAGTTAAGATCGGGAAAATCCACTGTTCACTCGTCCTTACCTGTAAGCTTACAAACGCATTGAAATATTATATTTCAATGCGTTTGTGAACTTACTTTGTATACACAATATATCTATCAGATTGATACTTATTATAGATTATTTTTACTATTCTCAAATTACGATATATATATATATACATATAAACAAATATCACATTGATTTTGTATACACATTGCAGCATTGCCATTAGTGAACAAGCAAAGCCTTATTATTTTATTTTGTTTTAACTGTTATGTCCCGTAAGAGAAATAATACTACTAATAAAAATTCCAATCTAAAAAGAAGGCAAGAAATCTTTAAGTTTAACAGTTTTAAGTTAAATAGAAACCTAATTTATGAAATTATTAAAACAGAAATCAAACAGATGAAGATTAAAAAAAGTCCTTATGTCAGAATCGACTTATGATAGAGACTTTGGTACAGAATTCTGTCATAAGTCGAGGATTACCTGTACTATATAATAGTAAAAATAAATTTATAATCTAATAAGAAACTTTTCACTTTTCTTTACATACTGTATCTACTACATTGAAAAATCATATACAGGCATACCTTGCTTTATAGCACCTTAATACAGTACTTCTTAATTAGGATTTTTGGAATTTAAATAGATTATATTGGTAATTATAGACAAAATCAAAATAGCAATTGGAGAAATTTTAGGGGAATTATTGTAAAATATTGAAATCTCCCTTTTTAAGAGTTGTTATAGCTGCCACATAACATACAAACATAGATTGTATTTTATTATAATGACCATATATAAAAATTTTGCATTTATAATTTATTAGATAAGTCTGTATAAACTTGTATATCAGTGGTTTTGAAATATATGTAAACTTAACATTTCTATGCCATTACATTGGATGCAAAATGCTGAGAAAAATTTCTGCTAAAATTCCTCTGAGTTTTCCTCCATATGAGCTCAGAACAATTAGTAAAATTTTATTTTTTATTCTGATTTTATTTATTATGTAGATCAAAATTTTTTCAGAATTTATCAATAATAAATATTAATGGTAATTATAAAAAATTTAACAACAAACAAAAAATAAATTCATTAAACAATTATACTTATGAATATACAGGATGATCATAATTGACTGTCCCTATTTCATTTAATAGGAATACTTTCCCAAAGCATGTGGAGAAAACAAAATTGTAAATTGTTCCAAAAATCTTTTCTTTTATATGGTAGCTTGGTGGCTAAATTTTGATTGCCCCTTTCCACTCAGAGTACTAAGGGAGCCGTTCTGGGCCAAAATTAAATGCAAAATGTAGAAAAAGCAAAGAACCTTCCAACTTAACCTACATGATGACATGTGTGAGAGTAACCCTGTATAGAGGAGTATTAATAACCTATTTTAAGTTAGAAGCTTAGAACTATGTTAGTAGAAATTAAGTACTATGTTATTAGAAACCTAGAACTGTGTTAGTAGTATATCTAGAAAGTATGTTAAGAGAAAACTTATTTTAAGTTAGTAACAGACTTATAACTATGTTAATACCTAAAACTAATAATTTTTTTTTATTTTTTAATTAAATAAAATGTTAGTGTGTTAGTAACTTAGGCTAAAGACTACAGCTAATAACCAGCATACCACAGTTCCAAAAATCATCATCATGGGAAAACTGGAGCTATAATTGGCAAAATTAAATTTACAGTTTTTTTATTATTTCTGTAAGTGATATTATACAAAGAAAGAACCATAAGGCCTAGTTCTTACATGGATCATTCAATGGATGACAAAATTGTTGATTGAATGGCAAAATGACTTCATTTTTGCCATTGACAATGATAGAAATGTGATAGAGTACAGACTTCAGAAGTTTGAAGTTTTGCTGTTCTGTTTTGCAGAATTGTAAAAATTTGACCAATGAATGATGACATATTGTTGCCATTAACAATAGATTCAGTTTAAATGTAATGTTTAAATCGAACCTGTTTAAAGGGTTCAAAATTAAATTTGAAAGATGTTATGAATAGTAATCAATTAAAATTATTAATATAAGGTAAATAGAATTATTTTCATAATAGGTATTGACTGCAATGTAATCATATTAGATATAATTTAATAAATAACCAAAAGTATTTTATAATTAGAGAAAGTAACATATGAAAAGCAAGATCATATGCAATTTTTTTGTGATGGATTTAATATTAACAAATGGGATATATAAAGTTCTAAAAATAATTGATTCAATAATGGATGGGTATGAGGGAAAAGAAGAATATCTTAATGAATAAAATCAACTAATGATTGATTTTTATTGATGTTTTAAATTTATTCATTGATATACAGTGTTTTGTTATTTAATTAGTATTACTTTATAATTATCAAGGAAATATCTCTAGAAAATTGAGTTTTGGTTTACTAATTTCTACTTTATGAGCAATTTCCAGATCTGAATTAACTCATAAGGTCAAGGACTACTTGTAATCAATACTATACTTAACAATAATTTAATTCTGGTTTTTCTAGCAAATAAAAATTGGGTACATCCACCTGAAGCTTTACAGCAAGGTCATGTTGCATATTTAGTCAAGGTTTGTATGTTTATTTATTATTATTTAAATAAATTATCAAATTTTGAAAATACTGAATGTAATTACTAGTGGTTTGCTATTAAACATAAAAAAAATTGCTGTTTCAAAAATTAACAATTTTTATTATCACAGGTAACCCTTGTATAACATGGTTTCACTCCAACATGATTAGAAAATTGTGAAAACGCTCATATAACATGATGTTTCTACAACATGGTTTTTACTTAACATATTTAGAAAATTACATTTACTCTCCTACAACACAAAATATTTTCATTAGTTTTTGTAAATCTATATTATAGATGCACAATACACACATAACATACAATCATTGGGAAATACTTTGCTAAAAATTAGTCATAAATGCAATTTCATTAGTGTGTCATGAGAGAAATGATATGCAGTACAGGTAGGCCTCAATTAGTGCGAGTTCGAATAATGCGATTTCGATTAGTGCGACTTATAAAATTGATACCGTTTTTCAGTTGGTGCGAGCAAATATTTGATTAATGCGAATTGTAAGCATTGACCAGTCTTACTAACAAAGCTCCGTCTCCTTTTATGATGTCAATTAACAAATGACCGTTAATTTTCGGTTAATAAAACCGAATGATGAGCAGTCCAAGAACAGTCACTTCGCTTTGAAGGGGTGAAACATCAGAAAGATGGGCTTTTTGCCGTTAACTGTTTAACATTACTGTACTATTATTTAGCTTTGCTATCGTATACATACAGTAGAGTACAGAATTTTCTCTTTTAAAAAGTATCGAAATGGATAAAAGGAAGAACACTTTTGATGATAAAACAGGAAACGAAAAAAAGAGAAGTGATTACGCTACAGCAAAAAATGGATGTGATTGAGCGACATAAAAGCATTCTTTGTTAAATTTTTTTAAATAAGGATATCTTTACAAATTTATTTGCCTATTATATTGCTGTACTACCGATATTATTTATTTTCTTTTGTTTATTATCTGATTTCTTTATTTAAAATAAAACTTGTGAAAAAAATTTGTTTTTGTTATCTTTTGGTGTCGTATTCTGCTAATAAACAAATAGAAAACTTGTTAAAAATTTCTCATTGGTTCATTAACTTCGCTTATTAATGCTATCTGGAACTAATTTACTGATTCAATAAAGTTGCAATGCTTAATTGCAAATCGGACTATTCACTCAATTCTCGACCCAGAATTGGCAGCAAGGCGGCGCTCAACTTCCGCTTTCGATTCGCTATTTTGGTTTCGATTTGGTGGTTGGTTTGATGATGGTATGAGATGCAATTCCTGGTAAGTTATTAATTTAGATGATGAACAACGATGTAAAATATGAAAATAAATATTTCTTAAAGAATTAGTGTTAAGTTAGTATTGTGGTTAGTATTGTGGTTATTGAGGTTAGCTAATGGCTGGAATCTCACAAAGCAAGAACCAATTACCGTATTTTACATATAGTTAATACTTCGAATAGTGCGAGAAATTCGTGGAATCAATTATTCGCACTAATCAACCTTACCTATATATTTTCAAATTCAATTTGAAATTGAGTTAATTGAATTAATTTTGAAACTGAGTTAATTGTCAACCAATGAGTATTTTGTGTTCCAAATGTTCAATTCTTGGATAAAAAGGAAGTTTTTATTTTTCAATAGAGGAATGTGAAATAGAAAAAAAAATAGTATTGTCCTCCACAAAAGCTGCGCTTAGCTAAGGTGGATGGGTCCAAACACAAAAGGGAGAGTCACAGTCAGTATAATGATGGGTGGGAATGGTTTATTTTTCTTTGCATATTTCTGTTATTTGTCATCTTAGTGTTTTCACTTACCTTTTTCTATTTGTGATGTTAATCCCACTGGTGATATTAACATGACAAAACTTTTTCAAACAACTGAAGACGCTATAAGCAGCATATCTGTTGAAAACTGGCATAAATATTGCAAGCAAGTAAGTAAAATAGAAACAGCTTACTGGGATAAAGACGCAATTATAGAAGAAGTGTGTGAATCCCTCTGTATTTCATTGACTGACAGTGATTCAACAACTGATTCAGAATGTGAATGAGAACGATTATTAATTAAATGTAAAATATTTACAAAAAAAATATATCTTTATTTTTTTATTCCGGATGTATATGATGATTATATTTTATTAGATAAAAATTATTGAATTAATATTATATTAAGTTCTGTTAAATATACTATTTCCAATGTCGAAACTAATCATTTAGCATTCGACATTACAATAAATTTCCATTCAGCTTCAGTTATCTTGCATTTGAAAACATCCATGTCGGAAGCTGTCATCCCTATTTTGTCACTGGACTCGTTCAGTTAGCGCATGCCTACTTACGTTGATGGTCGCAGCTAAGCTGGACGGACAGTGTATAGTTAGTAACAAATAGTGTAAATAGTTTTTATTCATAAATTTTTTTGGGTATGTATTAAGGAACAATTGTTCTATAGCAGGCTAGATTACAGATTTTGAGTAATTTTGTAAAGAGAGCAGAAGATACACAAACTTTATATGCAGAAAAAGTTCAGAAAATGAAGTTTTTATTGTTAAAAAGAAAAAACGATCTTGTTTTAACTGAACATTGAGAGGGAGATATAATTATTAAATGAATGTTACATAAACTGTATAATTTTTACTTTCTTTTTGTTTTACATATATATATATTTATTTTTATTTTATGTATTGTAAGAACCAGTTTGCGCCTTGACTGCTAACTCGAGGGGATGCTAGAAAAATGAACAAGGAAGGGACTGTGAGAGGGATTTGGGTGCGAATTTCGGTTAGAAAAGAAGATAGATTAGAAGCTACTGGACGCAGTGGATTTCTCTGTGGCTTATATTAAAACAACAACATATATAAACATTACATGTATATATTTTTTCTTTCTTTATGTTTTATGTTATTAATATTCTTAATATTTATTAAGTTTCTTATGTAGAATTAAAGAAAGTTATTCGTTTTTAATTGCTTTTGGAATATAACTCTTTTTTGTATTGGCTCCAGATCTTATATAACACTGTTTCACCTAACACCAAATTTTTTTTTAGAAATCCATCTACCATGTTATTCAAGGGTTACCTGAATTTAAATTCCTTGAAATATACCATTTTTCTCATCCAATATGATAATCTGGATAAAAGAATATGTTTGCTATGTTTTGTATGAGTTGCATCCATCTCTTTGTACATCTATCCATTTGTCTGTCTATATACATGCTCACTGCCAGCACAAAATATTTATTTTTTATTTTATAAGATACAAGTACAAGTGGACATTTAGATCCGTGAGTACCCCAAAAAAAAACAAAGATCCATAAAATAAGATTAGTTAAAAATAATAAAACTATTAAAAGAATATAAACTCAAATATTAAATGATTGGATAAATTTGATGGTTCTGGAACTTGGAATATTTAGAAATTCAAAGTTTGATATTTTTAGGGTTGTTGTAATTAATAATGTGAGATGACAGTTTCCTATAATAATATCATTGGTTATTTAATTATTTTATTGATTATTTAATATTAATATCTTTTAGCATGATGCTTAATATCTTATTGTCATTTAAATGTCAAAAATATCTCAAAGCCATGCTTGTTGAATTATAAATTTTTCTTCTTTATTTATCAATATGATATTGGAATCTATTAAAATTCCTAGATCTTTGTTTTTCAGAGAATATAACATGTTGATTTCGATTTATTAAGAAAGATTTTATTTCATTTTTATCATGCTTGCAAAGAGAATCTCATATACATGGTTTTTTTTTTCTGCATTTAAAAATATATTATTTCCATAAACCATGTTTTTATTGAATTCATATCATTAATTAATAAATGAATACCATTATTAATAATTTGGAATTGTCTGCATATTCCAGATATTTCCTTGATACAGTTTTGAAGATTGAATTAATATATAATACAAATAACACATCCGGGAAGAACTCGGAACAACACCTATTCAGATAAATTTTGGGTGAATATTGATCATTGATTTTCATTCTATAAATTCTAGCTGCTAAGCATTTTATGATCCAAGCTATGAACAAATAATATACAATTTGATTAAATATTGATAGAGTATGCTTTAAATTTACTTGATCAAAAGCAGATGATAAATTTAATGTAACTGTAGTATCATTCTTTAATTCAAAGTTACAATAGATTATATTTATAAAATGTAGTAGATTAGTTGTCATCAATCTCTGTTTTATTGTGTAATGCTGACATGAGTTGATTTGATTATTTATCTTGAATTCTATCATCTTGAGTATTATTTTCCCAAAAAGCTTTAAAAGATGGTTAAAAATTAATACTGAACTATCTTTATCTTTATTAGGTTTCAATATAGGAATTAGAAATGACAGTTTCCATTGATTAGGTATGTAATTTTTTTCAAGAGTAAGCTTGAATAAATAAGTTATATGGTTTATTATATAAGGAATAATTATTTTAAAATACTTCATAAAAATCTCATCAGGATCTTTTAAATGCTTTTTCATAGAGTGCAAAATATAGAAGATATTTGAATCTTTGATATCAAGTTTGTAGTTTAACAGCCTTTGTTATCTTAGGAGTTTGATTATTATTCATAAATTTTTCATTGAAGTATTTAATAAGCTCTGAAAATGTTTTACCGTCAGTTTCAGATTTTGATGATTTTGTATAATTTGAAAGCATTTTTAAATTTTTCCATAATTAAGTATTATTTTTGTATTTCAATAATATTTTTTTTAAATTTATATCTTGATAATGTAATTACATAATTTTTGCTTAAATATGTTAACAGTATAGTGACGTATATGATCCATATTTTTATCATTTTTGTAATTGTCAGCCCTTCTGGACTCATAGGAAATGATCTAATATTAAATTTTTTCACACAAGTAACTAGTACATGGCTATAAATAAAAGAAATAATATAAAGTTCATTGTAAAATTGTTAAATGTTTTATATTTGAAGAATACAACAATTTGATATATCAGAAGTAAGATTGTTCCAATGATCACTGTTCCAATTAAAAAATTTTATATTCTGTTGCTCATATTTGATGATATTTTCTCAATTTTGAATGATGCAACAAAAGATTTATGATCAGAACATAGTCAAACAACAAAATAAGGCAATGAGTTTATTTATTGATTAAAGAAATTCTTTAATAAAATTTTTTAGAAAATAGTTGGAAAATCAATCAGTTCTTTACAAATATTTTTCTAATTAAAGTTATGTTTTTCTGTGGTTCTGATAAGCAACTATATTTCTTAATAAATACTTGTTTGTATTATTTTATACTATAAAAAATGTAAATACCTTAATCAATAATTTAATGAAATTAATCTTAAAAAATATATCTATATATTTATAAATCTAGCAATAGAAATATCATATTTTTGCTTTGATTTTACTTTTGAAATGAAATTTTGATTTATAAGTGTGAAAATTATAATAAATAAAAATGTCTACCTTCAAATCTGAAAATTGTTGTTGAATTTTTGGTCTTTCTTGACGATATCTTTCTAATTCTTTCTTTAACTTGGCTTCTCTAAAATAAAATTAAAATGTCTGAAATAAAAAATTTCTTATAATTTAAAAAAATTACTACAATTATATGATATACTATACCTGTATTCTTTTCGTTTCTCATCCATTCTTTTGTCAATTGCTTCATAAATAGCATCAGCTTCTTCATCATCTTTGTCATATGGATCTTTACTAAATAAACTTCCTCCATAGCCAGCAAACTAAAATAATTATATGATATAAATTATATAAAAATGATTTCTTTGAGAAATTTATAATATTAATATAAATATTT
>AYEL01075573.1:0-15090 GCA_000484575.1 Olivierus martensii
ATAATAAACATTTCTGAATAAGGAATGGATATATAGCTTAATTTTTAGCAATTCTCATATAATTAACAGTGTCGATAAATAAGCTGTTCATTTTTTATCTAAAAGATAACTAGAATATTTTATTCTTAATATTTTTTTTTTAGATTCTTAGTTTTATTCATAAAACTAGAATCTAAAATAAAAGGCATTTCTGACCGCGTATATCAGCAGCTCATTTTCTGTATTTCGGTTTAATGAAGCATTAAAATAGGCACCAGATTCTTAGTTTTATTCATAAAAGTAGAATCTAAAATAAAAGGCATTTCTGAATGAATTAAAACTATAATAATTATTGCAATTACAAGTATTAAAAAAATATTTTTTAAAATGGAAATTCCCTGAAATTTTGAATATTTTTAAATTATTTTGAATGAATTTTTTTAATTATTAGACACAAACAATTTTTAACTAAAATATTATATGTAGAAGTACATACATATACATTTAACACAACTCCATTATAATGCTATTTGTCTTGGAAATATTCTAAAATTTCCAATTAATCCTTAATTATTTATTCATAAAAGAAAATAAGCTACAACCTATTTAATATTCTCTCTAAATTCGTTTTTCTTTATTCTAGCACTTAGGTAGAATATAAATATCATTATTACAGTTATTGTGCACCATAAGTCTTAATATTCTCTCTAAATTCTTTTTTCTTTATTCTAGCACTTAGGTAAGGATATAAATATCATTATTACAGTTATTGTGCAATTACAGAAACATTTTCGGTTTATCTGACCCTCTTCAGCTGTATCTATACTATATACATATATTATAGACATAATAATTATATACTATATATAGTTATTAGTTTATACTATATATATACTACTATATATGTATATAGTATAGCTATAGCTGAAGAGGATCGGATAGTCTGAAAACATTTCTGTAATTGCACAATAACTGTAATAATGATATTTATATTCTACCTAAGTGCTAGAATAAAGAAAAAGAATTCATCATTTAAAGGTAGCATAATTTTTGAACATTCTCTCTAAATGCTGCCAAGTTATAATCAGATTGATTTAAGAAGATATAATATTTTATATAGCTATTTAATAGGAACATTAAAAAAATTAAATCTTTGTTTAATGTTATCTTGCTTAAAATCATTTTACTCTTATGTTGTGAGCATAAACTAAATCAAAATTTTTATTCAGTCAAATAAAATCCTATTTTTCCTTGCATAGGAAAAAAAATGAATTTGAAACCTATAGTAGTAGATGTAAGAAACCAAATAACTGCATTTTATGAGTATTTATTCAAGTATACAATATTTATATATTTTATGAACATTGTATCAAACTACAGAGTCTCAATTAATGAGAGTAGTTGGGAAATAAATTTCTATAGATAATTGATTCCTCAGACAAACTGCAAAATATGCAAAAAATTGGAAATATGGACAATATGCATTTAAAATTAAAAAATAAACTGCATATTTAAAATAAAATAAACTGCATATATATGTACAATATTCAAAAATGTTCTATTGTTTATTGAATAAATCAAGAAATTTACTTATTTGCAGCAAGAAATTATTGCAATTTTTGTAATTTTAACTGTCAGTCATCTAAGATATAATAAAGAAACAAATTTGGCATATTAAATATCATATACAAAGTTCATATAAGATAAATCATTAATTATTAAACATCACATCTAGGTTATAGATTAATCTTGGTTAATCCACAATCCAGAAAATCCTACCCCAGATAATTGGAAGTTTACTGGTTTATTGCAATAGGACAATCAGTCGGATTTGCCACATGGAAACTCTTAGATTTTCCGATTAGAGGATCCAAGATTGAATTAGGATCCCAAATTTTGAAAAATTTATATGAGAATCCAAGACGAGCACTGCTAATAGAGAATGATTGAGAACTGATGTTAAGAAAAACTAATCATGGACATATTATCTATGAATTCTAAGGTGTCAAGATGTCTTTTATTAGAGAATAATTTTCTTTCTCATAAATCACAACTTAATATAATTGCTATACAGCAATACTTCGCATAGTCCAGTTTCAAATAGTCTGGGTTTCAGTATAGTCCGAATTGTAATTGTTAATAAAAAAATTTTTAATTTACTTTATTTTTTTAGAATAAATATGAAATGTAAGTGTCTTGCTACTTACTAACTATATATGACTCGAATAGCCACTATGACCAGCTGAGTCAAACAGGTGGCTGCTCCAGTATTGCCAAATTTATCTGAACAATGTTTGTTATAGTGCATGCCTCTCAATTTGCTACTTACTAACTATATATGACTCGAATAGCCACTATAACCAGCTGAGTCAAACAGATGGCTGCTCCAGTATTGCCAAATTTATCTGAACAATGTTTGTTATAGTGCATGCCTCTCAAGTGCAATGTTGTCAGTTGTTTACTGCAAACGCTTAACTGAATCATAGAATGGGTACAAATACTGGTCATATCAGTCTTTGCGACTCATCAGTCCGCAGTGGCCCAGTTCAAGTGGGAATCCGCTTTTATGCAGAGCACCGCTCTGGGTTTGTAATGCGCCAAGCGGCCGACTTGGAGAAAGCGAATGCGAGAATGGGTACGAATACTGGACATATCAGTATTTGCGACTCATCAGTCCGCGGTGGCCCTGTTCAAGTGGGAATCCGCTTTTACGCAGAGCACCGCTCTGGGTTTGTAATGCGCCAAGCGGCCGACTTGGAGAAAGCGAATGCGTTCACCTGCTGGGCGATCCCTCTTTATCTATTCGTCTTTATGGGTTCAGATCCACTTTCTGTCCCCTTCTGTCTATTATAAATCCTTATAAAAGATTTTAATGTTTAATGCATATGAAATAATTATTAATGTAAATATAAAAGGTTTTAATGTTTAATGCGTATGAAATAATTATTAATGTAAGAATTTACAAAATTTAAAAAATCACAAGCAAATCGAAAATTCCTTGGAACCAATTATAATTTTTCCTATAGGTTACATACCTCGAATAGTCCAGTAAGAAAGAGGAACTAATTAATCGGACTATGCGAGGTATTGCTGTATAACATTTTCAAATTAAAATTTACTAATAAATCATGCATTTCATTCCACTATTGAACAATATAGTAATGATTAGATGGAAAGATTAACAAACATTAAGAAAGAGTAGTGTTTGATCATCATCACTATTACATAATCATGAGCAAATCGAAAATTCCTTGGAACCAATTATAATTTTCCTATAGGTTACATACCTAGAACTAATTAATCGGACTATGCGAGGTATTGCTGTATAACATTTTCAAATTAAAATTTACCAATAAATCATGCATTTCATTCCACTATTGAACAATATAGTAATGATGGAAAGATTAACAAACATTAAGAAAGAGTAGTGTTTGATCATCATCACTATTACATGAATGATTTCAGTGCAAAAGATTTGTATATTTGCTACTTAATGATTGATATACCAGGCCAAAATATTTAATTGATAAATATTCATATTTTGAGAATAGAAATTATTTTAGATTTGATTTTTTTATAATTATATCAGAATAATATATTTTTCTCTTTACATTAATACAATTAATAAATATCAATATAAAATAAGTAAGTTTTAAATTGATTAATCAGTAATTAACTAATTTGCTTATTGGTGCAATTCTACTTTTAAAGTTTGAAAAATGGTATTTAAATACCAATTTCCATTATATGACAACAAAAGCATAAACCTTATTAGTTTTTCTGTCTTTGATCATCTGATTATTGTTTTAATCAACTATTGTTGCTTCATCATTTTATTTCAGATTAGCTACCAAAAAATCAGATTATGCAGGAATGGGTATTGTTTATTAATTATGGAATTATGCAGGAATTAATTGAGCAAACATCATGCACTTAGGTTCAGTAGTATTCAACTTTGGAAGACTTATAACCAAAAAGATAGATATGATAGAATCTTGCAATCTTTGAAACATATTGCATTCCTTTTTGTTTTAACAATAATTTTCAATTAAATGGCAATGAAGTTGAAGGGCTTTTAAGTTATGACAACTAGTGAAAAAATAGTATTGCTAACACTTTCAAGACATTGAGAAATATTTAGTGATTGACTGATTATAGACAACTTTTTCATAATCATCGTTTTTTGTTTGGTATGTATAAAGTAAATTCATTTATATATCTTTATGCTCAATGCAATTTAGGTTACTAAAGATGGTTGTAGCCACCACTGACATTCAAAGATGACTACTGAGATGAATAATGGCATGATATTAGATGAAATAATTTGTGAAAGTTAGTATAAATAGATTACTATAAAGAAAATACATTACAACTTCTTTATAAAACAGTAAGAAAAAAATTCTAATATGAAACAAAAAAATGTATTTGCTGATCACATACACATAAAGAAAAATTTAGTCTAGCTTAAATTATCTCATTTATCAGACTTTCTTGGCTTATCCAATCCATTATTTCTCATATATATCATAAAATCAATGTTTTCTTTATATATTTTATACCATCAACAATAATTATTTTTAATAATTTAAAATATCTGAAAATATGAAAATAATAATTTGATAATGTAAAACATTACATTTAAAATATATTTTGTTTTATATACAATAACAACACACATTTTAGCTACAGTGATACAGCTAATTTAAAAAAAATAAAAGCTGTGAAAAAGAAACTGCATTTCAATAACAAATTAAAAATCAGCTTTTAGAATTTCATATTAAAAATATATAAAAATTGATATTAATTTTTTCAAACTAATTTTTTTTAACTTTAAATTTTATTTACGAACAGTTCTTGATATTAACGAGAAAGCTGATAGAAACAATTTATTATTCATTTTAATTTATAAATTATAAAACTATTATATTAAACAAACCTCATCATAATTAGAATCATTCAAATCTTCATCATCATCATCTTCCTCTTCTTTTTGTTGTTGCTGGTGCATTTTTTTCCTCTTACTTGGAGGAGCATGACGATCATCTCTATAAAAAAATCAATTGAAGTTTTTCATGTATTAATATTTTCTAGAATTAATTCAATTTTTTATTTGGTAACTTATTGCAATTAACCTTTAAATAGTCAGCCATCCCCAAAGAATAATATGGATTTGGAATAGAAGAATATTTAAAACTCATTTAAACAAGTAATAAAAACTTTTATAATTCAAGCATTTATATTTATAGATTTTATTTTCAATATAAAATTATCACTGATTATTATAAATGATATATTGATTGAGATGTAAATTTTTTATTTGATTTAAATTTTTTTTAAATGAAATATGGTGTCTATATATAGAATTACAATTTCAATGGCAAAAATTTTAATAAAATTATCTTATCAAATTAAAATAACTTTTAAAATGAAAAACAAAATAACTCATAATTAATACTAAATCATAAAAATTAAAAAATATGAAACATTCATTGAAAAAACAAAAGCCAAAACTATTATTGAGAAAATTAATAAAGAAATTAAAGGAAGTCATTTGACAATATCTCCTAGACCAGGGCTGTCCAACCCACAGCCCACCATAAAATTGTAAACTTCCTTAAAACATTAAGATTTTTATGTAATTAATGAAGTTTTTATTATTTAAATACCTATCTACTTTTCCTATTTCCATTTTCTAAAATATTTCTTATTTCAGTGATTAAAACTTCTTGATCCGCTCAATAATTTGAAAAATTTCTGAACAAAAAGAAGTCGAAGGTTATTATACTACGACATTCTTGATTATTTGTCAAGGTGAATATCATATATTATACATTATATATTAACTTTTTTGTTTAACAACCATTGATTAGAATTAGTATATTTTATGTGTGGCCTGAGACAATTTTTTTCCTTCAAATGCAGCCCAAGAAAGTTGAAAGGTTGGACAACCCTGTTCTAGAACAAAGGCTTTTGAAGAAAATTCTATGAATTATATACCAGTATAAGAAGGTATAGTTGATCAATTAACAATGTTATCTATGTGCTTACTTTGTTTTGTGTGAAATTTTTAGTTTGAATTTCTTATAATAAAGTTTTTTAAAATGAGTTTTTGATAAATCAAATTCATTTATTTAAAAATTAATTATGGCTATATAAATGTTGTAATCTATCTTGCCAAGACAATTATAGCAATGATCCTAATGTTGCTATTTTCAAATTCTCCAGCAATTGTCTTAAACAATGAAAATGATTAATAGTATAAAAAGGAAAATTTTAAACTAATATTGAATTCAAGTGTGAATTATATTTCCATACAAAAGAATTATTTGACAGATCAGATTTTATAATAAGAGAAGAATTAAAAAAAATAGGAAATAGTTTATAATTTATTTAATTTTATTTCATTATTTTTTAGCATAATTATATGTTTTGTTTTAAAGTTTTTATTGAACTGTTACATTCTTATGACAGGTTTCCACAGGACAGTTGATTGTGATTAAATGTTTGATTGAGATTAAGTTTATATGTGTAAATGTGAACCTGATATACTGATCATGATTAAACTGCAAACAACATGATTAATTTAACCAAATTTCCAGAACTTGTTTAATTGCCTTTCTACTTGGTTATTGGCATCACAAGCTCTTTCCAAAGTCCATTACATCAGGAAGAAAACAAGTTTAAAATGGCGGATGACTCTGCTATGTCAACTAATTGAAAAAGATGTAATAATAATTGGTCTGATAAAAAAAACTATATTGCTTTGCGATATTTGGAAAGAATACTTAAATGACCTTTGATCACAAAAATGTAATTCTACCATCTACAAAAAAATAAGTAAAATACTCCTTAAAAGAATTAAAACAAGAGACGAATATTTTAATATTTCCTCCTGTAAATGATCATTTAGTGCATTTAATTGTAAATATTTGATCAAAAGCTCCGTTTCGTTTCTTAATAATGACATATTGAATCAGTCTCTATGAAAACATTTGAATCATCCATTATTAACAAAGGATCCTACCAGAAATGGAATTAGTGGCAATACATCATAACCTGTTTAACTGTCAGCATGTGTAAACACCACATTTATCAAGGAGAAAGATAATTGTGATCAACTTTAACACCAGTTAAGTTAACTGTAATTAACTGTCCCATGGAAATGTAGTATTAATAAAAATAATAACAGCATTAAAATTATTTTATTGTAATAGAAAGGTAGTTTTCTAAAAATAATAAATCTGTTCATATAATATTAATACATAGAAATGTATATTATTTCTTCCTTATTAAAGCAAATTATGTAATATGTGTCATGCAAATTGTATATGAAAAATTAACATTTTTGAACAATATTAAATTAAATTCATATTCATAATTAATTAATTTTTATTTTTGAAATTTGTTTATTATAAGCATAAATGTTTCAAATTGCATTTCTGTATTAAATTTAAAAATAGTTTTGAAGAATATATTAAAAATTATTAACTGTTGCCATTGTATCTTTTGAATATTAGTTTACTAAACTTAAAAACTCTTTTACATGACATATATCATTTTATCAGAAAAAAATTTATAAAACAAAAACAATGCAATAATACTTACGGAACATCACTAGCATCTCTTGCTGGACCAATATCAGAACGAGTAGTGAATCCAGTAGCTCTGGAAATAAAAACAAAATATTTTATAATGCCATAATATTTAAATTATATACTTATAACATTAAAATATAATAAAAAGTATAGTTTCTTATTAAAATAACATATTATTGCTATTTATTAATAACTTGATAATCATTATGCTTTCTCTCACTATAACCTAACATCAAAATTATTAGATGTAGTTTTAAAATATGCCCTACTTCTAAAATTGGATATTTGAATTCCTAGTAAAACAATTAAAAATATATCTCTTTGAGTCTGGCATTATCAGCAAAATATATCAATTTGGAATATAATTCTGCTTTAGCAGTATTCTGTTAACATAATTCTGTTACAGAAATATGTTAACAATGTTAACATGTTTCTGCTCTTACTAACAATGAAGCACAGTATTCATTTTGCTGTTATTTATATTTCAAACACTCAAAGGGAATCAATAGAATCTATATTAACAAACATTTAACATATACTTTTATAAAATTACTACAAAAGAATTTAGGAACAAATTCATTTTTTGTGTAAATCTTAACTTAACAGAATTGCCATTTGCATCTTAAATTATGTTCTGAATGGAGTGAATCTTTAAGTTTCCAATGATAAGATTATAGAAATGTTAAATCAGAAAGAATATACAGTACAGTCCTGATTAAGTATTATGGACTGAAAGTTGTTTGGATACAGAGGAGTGCTGGATCCAACTTGTATTGACTTGTATGAGTTGTTTGCTAAGTTTTTATAAATTTGGTGAGCCAGCTGTTAAGCAAAAGTATAATTCTTTTAGTTTAATAGATAATTCCTTCCTATTTGCAGAGTAAAAATGGCAGTGCAAAACAGCTCTACCACAGATGATTATCCTTGCTGAGAGGTCTGTAGATTGTAGTAGATGGGGATCAACAGGCTGGATCCTAATCCCATGAATAAATTTTTCACAAAATGGAATCCAGAATTGAACTCAAGTCCTTCAGAATGAAAAGACTGTTGTGTATCATGCAACCAATCTGGCTGACATATATGACAACAATTATGTGCATAATTTTTTTATTTTTAAATTTCCAAGTGCCACATACAAGAACATGTTCCAGAGAAAAGTATACCCACTCAACAGTTGAACTGTAAACTAACAATGGTTGTTGAGGGCATTTGAAGGTAAGTTTGTCTATGGTTAAGTATATCAGTGTTTTTATAAGTTTTATTCCAATAAGTTTTCAAGATGCAACACTTTACTGGCTATGATCATCTATCAATTTGTGTTTTTTAATCACAACTATAGATCAGCTATGGACATGAGAGATCAACAAAAATCAATGAAAGCATTTATGAGAATCAATTAAAATTTGCAATAAAGAATATTGCAGTGAAAATTTTATGTTCTATTTTCTTGTATTTTATTTCCACTTAATCAGTAAAATTTATAGCAAATTTACATATATAAATGTGTAAATGTTTTTCCAGAGAGCTGATTGTTAAAAATTTACCAGTACACTGCTGTTCAGATAATCAAAACCTCAGATAATGTGGAAGATTTGGTAAATTATTATTAAATAAATTACATTAACAAGAGGATATAAATTTTATTTTCAGGTTAGACCTGCTTTTTGAATATAATGGTTTTTGTTGTTTAATTAAAAGTAAATTGTTGCTAATTTTGTGTTGATTTTTTTATTTTTGTAATAAAATAGTTGTAAATAAAATTTAAAATGTTTTATTGTGTAATTTAAATCCCTTTTTATTTTATTTACAACTGTTTTATTATTAAAATTACAAAAATTTAAAAAAATTCAATGTGATGAGAATGACAATTCACTTTGGATAATTTGGAATTACAATTAAAGAAGACTTGGCTAATAGGGATTCTATTGTATACTAATTCAAAAAAACTTGATAAGTATATAAAGTTTCATTAAAAGTTTAAGGGTCAAAACTGTACTGTTTCCAAGATAATTTTTATCAATAATTTTCTCATATAAATCTTTAATACAGTGGAATTTCTGATAACATTTGAATCATATATCAATGGCAATAAAACTTTAATTCTCTAGTGAATGAGTTATTACAATAAACAAATATTAAAATTTAATATCTTGAAGACAGCATTTCTAATACAGTGGAATTTCTGATAACATTTGAATCATATAGCAATGGCAATAAAACTTTAATTCTTTAGTGAATGAGTTATTACAATAAACAAATATTAAAATTTAATATCTTGAAGACAGCATTGGTTTGACACATGGTTTTTTTGTAAATCTAATCTACTAGTTAACATTTCAAATAATATAAATTTCATTTTAGTTTTAACATTTGTAATATTG
This sequence comes from Olivierus martensii, assembly GCA_000484575.1. NCBI lineage: Eukaryota > Metazoa > Arthropoda > Arachnida > Scorpiones > Buthidae > Olivierus > Olivierus martensii. Next base: position 9,956 of record AYEL01075573.1, read on the forward strand.
CATTTAATAAACAAATCTTGATAGAATTTTACATTACCGTCATATTAATAAAAATAGCACCGAAATCTCTTCATATGAAGCATCACGAAATAGCAGATCTCACGTTTAATCACAAGGCTATCTAGTATGTCATTTTAGCAATCTAAAAATCGCATATCTCGAAAAATACATTGATGTGGCAATTGCTTATTTTTGCAAATTTTGAACTATTTGCTGATATATTTTAAATAGATAAATTTCATTATTTTGTACCAGATTATAGAGATTAAGTCAATAGATCGTCATGAGTTTTGATGTTTTTTATATTTAATAACACTTACCCTCTTCCTACTCCGGCTACATAACCTAATGGAGCTGGCACTCCTATAAAATGTTTTTTCTTTTTACTAACAAGAGCATTTGGAGGAACAGTAGCCATTTTAATATTTTTCAATATTTCACTTTACTAACAACAACACTGCCATTACTTAATACAGCGCCATCTCTCTATAAGACTTTTGCATCCCCGATTTCTTCAACGATGGGTTTCTTGCATTCTTGTTATAATTTAGTTCAATCAGATTTTAAAATTCAGAAAAATATCAAATTTAAAACATGTAATAATAATAGCATAAATAAGGAAGGGAAGTTTTAAATTTTAATATTTTTTTACATTTTTACGATCCTTTCCAATCAGGAAGATTACTAAGGGGCAGGCCAGTTCCAACCACGGGCTGTACCCACACCGAGAGGGACGGAGGGTGAAGGACGGGAATTGCCGGACCGGGCCCAGCACCCCGAAAAAACGTTTCAGGAGATGCCGCACTCCTGCGTAGCGGCCGGATGGCCGAATGGTAACGTTGTCAGTGTGCTACGCAGTCGGCCGGATTGGCCGCGTGGAAACGCTTCGGCTTTCCACTCTGGAGGACCCGGGTTCGAATCTCGGGTCCCACCCCTTGAAGATATTTATCATGGGGTCCGGGCCGGGCCAGTCGATCTCCGTCCTCCACAATCCGGCTGACCCCTCCGCAGGGGTGGGGAGCCTGTGGAAGGGCTTGTTTCGTCCCGTCACTTAATATTCTCCCTGAATGGAAAATGGCGTCATCTATTAACAAAAAAAAAGTGTGCTACGCAGGAGGACCCGGGTTCGCGTCCCGGGTCTAGACCCGATTTTTTCGGGGTACTGGACCCCGCCCGGTGATCCCCGTCCTTCCGGTCCCCCTCCACTGGTGTGGGTGCAGCCCGTGGTTGGAACTGGCCCCGCACCCTTAGTAATCTCCCTGATTGGAAAGGGGCGCAAAATATGCAAAAAAAAAATCCTCCTGCGTGGCACTCCAATGCATTATCACTCGTTCATCCGGCCGCTAAATTTGATATTTATTAAATAATATAATTTTAAAATTTTTACTGTAAAGTAATTTATTCTACTTTCGAGTGTAATTCTTTATACAGTTTGATATCATCTTTATTTGTTTCTAGGTTTTATACTGCTTTCATCCTGTTGAGTACTAAACGATGGTATTTTTAGAAAGCTTATCATAGGCCTGCTTTACCCATGGATCGGCAGTCAGATGAAGGAGTGTTCACCAGAGCAGACCTGGATCCTTTCTAAAGAAATTTGAAAATATGGGATAAATTAAATTCGGGTTTTTATTGTGGAACTTCAAACTATAGTTTAGTGTCATGAGACCATCCAGTAAATTCAGTTTGATATCATCAGAAGTTGACAAAAGTCCACGTAATTAAGTGTTAAACTATACAGGTTGGCCAGATTTTTTGTCTGTACGACGCAATTTTTGCCGAACTCGGCAATCAAACCGGCGTACATATGTCCAACTGTACACATGATGCAGCAAATCACTCATCATACATGCGTCGAAATGAATTGGCTGTCGACTGAACAAACACACCCAACTGTACATATGACGCTCCGAACTACTCGAAAACGTCGAAATCAATATGATTGCCTGCCAAACGATATTTTCAACATGGATCTATTTTCCCTTTCAACCATCTCTATTGTCAATTTAAAGTCATTTTCATCTTGTTTTTTGAATAAAAAAATGTTAGGATAGTTTTAGTTTAGCCGTCATATTGCACATGGAATATATTCTATCTGGCGGGCCACTTTTAGATCCTATTACAGATTGGTCAATACTCAAGATGTGGAATCAACCGAAAAGCTGAAGGATTCAATTGCCAAGTCCGAACTTTTGAAAAACCGAAGATATAGAACCGGAATTAAATTCGGAACTTCTAAGTTGGTAAACCATTTTGAAAGATCCAAAGTGGGAAAAACAAATCAACAGATCAACAGGTCGGATTGGCGTCGTGAAAACGCGGCCAATCCGGCCTGTTGATTTCGGTTTTCCAAAAAAAATTGCGCAAATCACACGGCTCTGGAGGACCGTAATTCGATTCTTAAGTCTCCAACCCAAGAATCGAACCCGGCTACTTCTTGGAAATATTTATCATGGAGTCAGGGCAGGCCATTCCAAAGATTACTAATACAAATGGGACACTTCCTATACTTTCAATGGTAACTTTTCAAAATGACGTAGCCATATAAAGAACCAATCATATTACTTCTTTAGAACGTAACATAGATGGTGCTACTAACAGTTAAACGTCATCAACAAAGCCAGGATATGACATCACAAAAATGGCTGTACTTCCTATATACAGTAATCGTTATTGTGAATACTACTTTCTTGATTTATTTCCGATTTTAAGAAGTTAAATGTACTTTTAAAAACAAAACGTTGATTTTTAATCGTGTTTTAGACTTTATACATTCGAAATATTTACAATACAAATTTGATAACAATTTCTTTCCGAATTGTTAAACATTAATGAAACCTGTGTGTTTATATAAATATATTCTATTTTCAAGCTTCGGAAAACAACGTATATTATATTAATATAATTTTATCGAAAATTTATATTTGTACAAACAAGTTATATATCAAAAATATATTAATGATATTAAATAATAATAATGAAAACATTTCAAAATAACTAATATACAATACATTTAATAAGCCTAAGCGGATGAGTTCTCTCACTTAATAGAAAATACGATGTATAATAATATAAATTCCAATCTTCTTCTTCTTCTTCTTCCTGTTAATATGGAGGATATGACTCATAAATGCCAATCTTCCAAGGTATACTAAATACCTTTTATAAATAACTAACGTTAACTTCGATCCACGAGCTACGATCAAACGTCTTAAGAAAACAAGATGGCTACTAGAAAGGAAAGCTGCTTATGGGAAACAGATTACTACGTAATATTATTATTCAATATAGTTCTATATTTTTAAATAATAAAATATCCTTTATTATTTAAATGACTTTGGAAATATTAATACTGGTCCTAATGTCTTGAAAATTATAAAATTTTTACATTCAAGAAAAAATACACAATCAACTAACTGAGAGGCGCTGTGGTACTGAAATTTCCTTGTTTTTAGCTAAGTGTTCCATCTGTATTAGTAATCTGTGGGCCATTCGATCCCGATCTCCATAATCCAGCTGACCCCTCTGCAGAGAGGCAACTTCAACCCGCCACCTAGTACAGTAAGACCCCGTTTAATGCGGGGATACGTTCCAAAAAACCAAGAGCTAAACGAAACAGCGTTAAACGAGGTCATCTTAACACATAAATAATGGGAATAGGTGAAACGGGAGAGTGAATAAAAAAATATACGTATTTTTTTTTATTTTGTAACATGTATTTTTACTAGAAGAAATCTAGGCCTGTCTATTGAACCCTATCCTTCATCTGAACGGTCGATCCCATTATTTATGTTGTTGGCCCTTAATGGAAGATGGAATAGCCCTACTACACAGCAATTTCTAGTTAGAAAAGAGCATAGAGAAAACAGCCTTAAGTTATGGTCACACTATGCAATTTTTCGCCACGCGCGCGATTGCAATAGCAAAGACAAAGAGTTGCAATCGCCAAACAGTGGTCACACTGGGAAACCTAGCTTGCGATGCAATGGATAATCAGTAATAAGAGCACAATAAAATCATATATCTTGCATGCATCAAAAATTTTCTCGCTTTTCATTGGTTGCGAGCTTGTAACCGTCATCAGGAAAACACTCTCTCTTGTTTTCAAGCACAGTTGAAATCGCGCGCTATTCGGAGGGGGTTTTCCAGTTTGTTGGAAGAGCCATCGCTGTTGCAGACGCGCGAGCGGCAAAAAATTGCACAGTGTGACCATGGCTTAACAACCAACTACCGAATTACACTGGCAACTACCGAATTAGAATGTCTGGCTGTTGTATGGGCCGTCGAAAAGTTTCGTAGGTATCTCGACGGTACCGACTTTCTGTTGTAACCGACCACGCTGCACTAAAGTGGTTACAAAGTTCAACAAATCTCACAGGTAGGCTAATGAGGTGGTCATTAAGATTACAAGAGTTTAATTTTTCAGTGCAACACACAAGAGGAACTGAAAATCAATTAGCAGACGCACTCTCCAGATCTCCCAATGCAAATGATAATAATGAAAAAGACGATGACTACTATTCCCGTATCTGTGCCATCCTCTCCATTTCCAGAAAAGATGAGTTAATTAATGCACAGACGAACAACGATGAATGGAGAGGATTATACGAGTATTTAGCAACCGGCAGTCTACCTCCAGACCCAACATTAGCTGCAGAAATAGTAATTAAGTCAAGACATTATACCTTAGCTAATGACATTTTGTATTATACTAGAAAAACAGATCGATCTGGAGGCTTTAGACCCGTACTCCCCAAGGAACTTAGAAATGCTGTGTTAAAAGAACTACACGATCATCCGACTGCCGGTCATCTGGGTGTCAGAAAAAGGTACAATAAAGGTGCTATTGGCCAGCAATGACAAACGACATTAAAGACTACGTGTTATCCTGTCACGTTTGTCAGACTGTTAAGTACGACCAACAACGTCCAGCCGGACTGATGCAAAGTGCACCGATTACAGAACCTGGCGATCAAGTAGGTGTAGATATCCTGGGTTCATATCCAAGATCCAGGAAAAATAATAATTATATTAGTAATGACAGATTATTGTTCATATCCAAGATCCAGGAAAAATAATAATTATATTAGTAATGACAGATTATTTTAGTAAATGGGTAGAACTGTTTCCTTTAA
>AYEL01075576.1:0-13090 GCA_000484575.1 Olivierus martensii
TTATAAGTGATTATGTATATTATATCTTAAGCTTAAAGTTTGTTAAGAATATGTATAATTATCATTTTTTTGAAATTTAGTATTTTGTGTGAAGTTCTAGAACACCAACGCTTATTAAACAGTTGGTTGTTCGATAAAATTGCATGTAATTTGAGAGCTGAGGAGGGCTAATGTAAAGTCGAAAACTTTTCTCTCGTAATAAAAAGTTTAAAAATTTTTTGAAAGATCGTTCCTGGACTGCTTTATAGTGCTAGTAGTTATATGTTTCTTAATTAATAGATGGAGCCACTCATTGGTTTAATAATTTGTATAATTTGTTTAAACTATTTAGAATCATTAAAATTCCGTTGTGTTTCAAGGGTTAAATTTGGCAAGTTAATTAGGTTTATTTGGATTAAATTCCCTTGAGGTTTGGATTGTATAATGTTTTAGAATGCATTTATTTTATTGGTGTAAATAATCAAATAATAAATAAGATAAAAGATAACTATTTAATTACTATTTATTGCCATTTCACTTGTAGTTTCAGTCTTATAAATGATTGATTCACAGCACAATTTAAAGTGAAAAACTTGATTTATTAAATAATTAAAGTACTTTCAACTTTAATAAGTCATCTTCAGTAATTTTAAGAAAGTTGTTACATATAGAATGTTTATTTAAATTATTAGAACGCACAAGAAAAAAACTCGTGTGTTCTAATAATTTAAACAGACGTTCTATATATGTAACAACTTTCTTAAAATTACAGAAGATGACTTATTAAAGTTGAAATTATTTAATAAATCAAGTTTTTCACTTTAAATTGTGCTGTGAATCAATCATTTATAAGACTGAGATAATTATTTGTTATTTGAAATTATATAAAATAACAAATAATTAAAAAAATTATTTTATGATTCAAATAATCAATCAAATAATTGCCAATCAAATAAGATAAAAAATTATTTGGAAAAGTATTTAATTAAAAATTTATTTAAACAATGTCTAGGTCTGTTTATCATTATGAACCAGCAAGTATGCATATTCACCAGTAAATGTGATAAATTCACAATATATGAGAAAAATTTATCATTTTTACAAAAATCATCAAATTTATCATTTTTACAAAAATTATCACTTTTACCATAATATAGGCATGATTATGCATTACCAAAATTAATCCCCAAATGACTCAAAGAGAAATGTTATTTTATTTATTTTATAGTGCAACTTTGAAAAAAAATGCAAACTCCAGTGATACAAAATGGGAGTGAGTGTGTGTGTGAGTGAGTGAGTGAGTGAGTGAGTGTGTGTGTGTGTGTGTGTGTGTGTGTGTGTGTGTGTGTGTGTGTGTCTTATTAATGTGTAGAGACATAATTGTCATCAATATGTCTTTGGAATAGTGTATGTGTGACGTGTGTGTGTGTACGTGTGTACGTGTGTGTGTGTGTGTGTGTGTGTGTGTGTGTACGTGTGTGTGTGTGTGTACGTGTGTGTGTACTTTTCTGTTATCTGGGCGCAATTGTCGATTCGTATGTGTGTGTGTGTGTGTGTGTGTGTTTCGTGTGTGTGTGTGTGTGTGTGTGTTCGTGTGTTCGTGTGTGTGTGTGTCTGCCAATGCCCAACATATAGTCAATTTGCGAAATGGCTGACCACTTCTAGATTTCGCCAAAGCCCAAAATATACGTCTCTACAGTTTTCCTTACTCACAAGGAGACTACACGTGTCGTGACTCGTCGATTTTGACGAAAAAATTTAGGCGTGCAGGTCTCCACTAATAAAGTTCATTGGGCCAGCCATTCGACGCAATACTCAAGCAAACTCCAGAAAAAAATTCGTAAAGTTTGACCAAAACCAATTCTGACTTATATACAAGCCCTTTTAAAATACTACGTGATGTAGCCGTAGCCTACTCGGTAAGACACATGCTTCATATCCCAATGGTCGTGGGTTCGAGGCATGATGGTTTTTGTTGTTTTTATTTCTTCTAATTTTTTTTTTATTTTGTAAATTTATGGGTATGCTTTAATATTTATTTATTTTTGAAAATAAATTTTTAAAAGTATTTTTATCATGGCTAAAAGCTTCAAATTTGTTGCAGTCATTTCTGTTATTAACGTAATATTATTCAATGCACTTTTTAAAGAGTAAGTTACATTGAATGATAAATTCAGCTAATAAATAGTGCATTTATTTTTACTTGTTAGCATTAAAAACCGATTGCATTATATAGAGAGAACAATTATAATTTCAAATTGCAAAAACTTTATTTATGCTTTAAACTTTTTCATAAATGTATCTGTAAAGTTAAAAATAAAGTTTTTGCATTTTGAAATTATAATTGTTCTCTCTATATAATGCAATCGGTTTTTAATGCTAACAAGTAAAAATAAATGCACTATTTATTAGCTGAATTTATCATTCAATGTAACTTACTCTTTAAAAAGTGCATTGAATAATATTACGTTAATAACAGAAATGACTGCAACAAATTTGAAGCTTTTAGCCATGATAAAAATACTTTTAAAAATTTATTTTCAAAAATAAATAAATATTAAAGCATACCCATAAATTTACAACAAAATAAATAAAGAAAATTAGAAGAAATAAAAACATCGCGCCTCAAACCCACGACCATTGGGATATGAAGCATGTGTCTTACCGAGTAGGCTACGGCTACATCATGTAGTATTTTAAAAGGGCTTGTATATAAGTCAGAATTGGTTTTGGTCAAACTTTACGAATTTTTTTCTGGAGTTTGCTTGAGTATTGCGTCGAATGGCTGGCCCAATGAACTTTATTAGTGGAGATCTGCATGCACAAATTTTTTCGTCAAAATCGACGAGTCACGACCCGTGTAGTCTCCTTGTCAGAGAGAGAATCCCATTCATATTAGAGGGTGGGTAAGTTCTATAATCTCTTGCATCAGTATTGTAAGACCAACATGTGACATGACAGACAATCCCATTCTCACTGGTGCAAGCCAAAATTTGTACAAATGCACTTAGCCTACTTAGTTCTGCAAAACTTCTAGCTTTGGCCACTTTTTCTTGGACTTCTCAAACTGGCCATTGATTATCAGGCGCATCGCAAATTGCCTGGCCTGAGCCCAAAATAGTCATAAATTCTAGTGTATTTCAGGCTTTGGCCAAATCTAGAAGTGGCCAGCCATTTTGCAAATTGGCTATAGGTTGGACATTGGCCATAACATATATAATGTATATAAATATATTATATAAACATGCACATACACCCATTTTGTACCATTGAAGTTTGCATTTCTTTTCAAAGTTGCACTATAAAATAAATAACATAACGTTTCTCTTTTAGTCATAAAATCCAGTATATATGTCATTCCAGAAATCATTTTTCTCTGATAACAAAAGAAACTTGCATCCATCAAATCCCACAATAATAATAGCATTTAGCAACTTTTTTAAAAGTTTATTGTAACAACTATTACTTAAAAGAGAGTACACTTTTGGATTATTCAGCCTGCTTCAGTCTTGGATACAAACAGAAAATCATATATTAATCGCAAATAACAGCAAAAATACATTTAAACTATAACAGAATTCAAAGAATAATGGTATATGAATAAGTACTGTTGCTAAACAACAATCTCTTTGTATAAACAATTATGATCTGCTATTGTCGTAGTAACAGTTGCTGTGCTATGGTAAATGTAGCATTATAAGTTAGAATTCATATAAACATTATGTATAGTATATTATTACATTAGTACTATTAATGTTTATATAGTTTCTAACTTCTAATGTTACTTTTACCATAGCACAGCAACTGTTATTGTGACGATAGCATAACGTAGTTATTTATATGAAGAGATTGTTGTTTAGTAACAATACTTGTTCATATAGCATTATTCTTTGAATTCTACATAGTTTAAAGGTAAATTAAACTACATGTAAATAAAATGTATTTCAATTTAAATTATAGATGTAATATTTTCTCAATGAACTATTTTAATTAAAATTATTGATATATTAAAAAAAATTCAAATATTTCATATTAAAATCTCCTCTAGATTATACAGACTTTGAAAAATCTGCACTGAATAGAATCAACAATAAATAAATTTACAAATTATAAAACTGTTCATCAGAAATCCACATTATTCAATATATAACAAATTTTTCAGTTAAATATACATTTCTACTAAAAACCAGTTATATAGATAATCCTGTATTTATGATGGAATTATATTTTCATAACCCCATCATATATTGAAAAAAATCTTAAGTCAAAAATGACTGATAATAGTAATAATTTTAGTAGTAATATTAGACAATATAGGGCTAGATCTTCTAAAGTGGAAAATGATCCAGATTTGATCCCAAATCTTCCAAGTGATAAAACCATTTGAAATAAAATCTAGCTTTCAAGGTTAAAATTGGTCAGATTTGATCCCAAATCTTCCAAGATGGTAAGTGATTGTTTTACTACATTTTTAATAAAATAAAAAGTATTTCCAATCAATATGGTATAAAAATAGACAAGTTTTGAAAATTGTAAGGACAACTGTAACATTGCATTATCATAACTCACTGTAACATTGTATTATCATAAGTCAAATGATTACTACTAATAAAGGCATCTTATATTCAAACATGATATACACAATGCATATATGAAAACATACATCTAATATTTTCTATATAAATGTTTTAAAATATTCTTTTCTTAGGCTTTAATGAAAATATTAAAAAAGTATAGTCAAATGATATCAATTAACTAAACTATTAAACATTATGATAGCAGAATGCTCTAGCAACTAATATAATGTAAATTGCAAAGTCGCGAATTATAACAAATGCAATACTAATAATTATAACTAAACCTAACGGTTCTAGCAACTCTGCAATCCTCTAAGCCTTTGTATAAACTCCACTGGAGAATTAACAAAAGGATAATCCTTAAATTCATTGGCAATCCATGCTGCTATAGCTTTTTCCAGATTATATAATGGAGACCTGCACTTCTCAACAATTGGGCGAAAAGTTAAGGGTGTCTTATGCGTTTTTGCATAAGCAAATAGCCTCGGACATGCTGGGTTAGAAATTTTCTTCCTTTTCATAAAGTCGGGTATTAATTAATAACTAAACTATCTATTAGTAACTAACCATCTATTAATTAATAACTAAACTAGAATTTAAACAAATTTACCTGTAGATGATAAAATTTGCCTCAGCCCGGGATTGAACTGGGGATTTTTGGGGTTTTGTCCCAACTTCATACCGCTAGACCACTGAGGCCAATGAACAGATTGATTCTTCAGGCAGTTATATTAATTTGGAAACAACTTTAGATTACTGATATCGGACTTTGCTGATAGATCTATTCCTGACTGGGCTGAATCTAGCCCTGGGCCCTCAATGTGATTTAATGATTGTGCCGGTCTATGTGTTGCCTGGCTAGCGCCATTGAGGGCCCGTGGCTAGATTCAGCCTGGTCAGGAATAGGTCTATCAGCAAAGTCCAATGCGGGTAATCTAAAGTTGTTTCCAAATTAATACAGTGGTATCTCGCAATTCGACACTAATCCGTCGCCAAAGTAATGTCGAATTGAGAAACTGTCGAATTGTGGGACAATATTTCCTATATAAGACTATGTAAAATAGATTAATTCGTTATTGTTCCCATTCCACTCCCCTAACGGGTTAGGTGAGAGAGATACACTATATTATTTACTTTATTATATGTGTTTTATTATTTTATAACAAACTAAATTACAAAATACACTATTTTATACACACACATAATTTATTAGCCCTTAGATGTTGGAATGAAGTCTTCCAGCAGACTACACAATTTATTATTGGATGTTGGAATGAAGTCTTCCAGCAGACACCATCCTTGGATGTTGAATTGAAGTCTTCCAGCAGACATCCTAGCACCCATAATCTTCTCTCACTGTTGCAAAACGTTGCCACAGTTGTCCTAGGAATGCCATACTCGAGTTGTATTTTAATTGTTTTACCTTTCTGCACTTTATCTACAATTTGTTTCTTCGTTTTTTGCTCAATCAAGTGTTCTTTGTTTTGGAATTATTCCTCTGGTCAGTTCTCTTTGAGCTTATCCTTAAATTTCACTCAAAAAAATAATAATAATTACAAATTTTTTATTTTCTGAATTAGAATTGAAAATTAACACAAACAACACGGGCAAACACCAAAGTAGTCCAAAAACTGACAAATAGCAAATGACATCACACAATTCCATGTACGCGCATGTGCCAACCCGCAAAACTAAAATGTCGAATTGCAAGACCATGGAATTGTGAGGCACCACTGTATAACTGCCTGAAGAATCAATCCATTCGTTGGCCTTGGTGGTCTAGCAGTATAATGTTGGGACGGAACCCCAAAGGTCCCCGGTTCGATTCTGGGCTGAGGCCGATTTTTTCATTATCAGGTAAATTTGTTTAAATTCTAGTTTAGTTATTAATTAATAGATGGAGCCACTCATTGGTTTAATAATTTGTATAATTTGTTTAAATTATTTAGAATCATTAAAATTCCATTGTGTTTTCAAGGGTTAAATTTTGCAAGTTAATTAGGTTTATATGCATTCTAAAGTATCTGATAAGATGGATTGTACAATTGTGTAGTTTATTTTATATGTACAATATGTTGAATATGCATATAAAATGTGTATAATTGAAGAAAATGTGTACAAGTGTACGGTTGTACAAAATGTTTACAATTTAGCAAAATATTTATAATACGTATACGGATGCACAGTTATAGAAAATGTACATAACATATAATTGATGAAAATGTATACAAAATGCCTATAATTTAACATAATATGTATAAGTAAATAGATGTAAAAAATGTGTATAATTGTTCAAATTATATAAAACATTGCATAAAATTTAGCATAAAATATCTATTGAGCATTAAATATGCTCAGTAGATATAAACTTGTACAATATTTATGCAACAGGTATACACTTGTATGAAATGTATGCAACAGGTGTACAATTATATGAAATGTATGCAAAAGATGTACAATTGTAGTAAATATACTGAATAGATGTACAAAGGTACACTAATACAAAATGTGCATAAGTGTACACTTGTACAAAATATACACACTAGGTGTACAATTGTGTAATAGTGTACAATTGTACAAAATGTATGCAAAAGGAGTATTGTACAAAATGAGGAAATATGAATTAATAGCAAATGAACTGAGCATAATGTATAAGTGCCAAGTAAAGATAAATCCTTCTGTGGTGACTTGATAGTATTGCAACAACTTACCACAAATATCATATCAGAGTTATCAATTTTCCCCTAAACATAGAACTGTACATCCAGACTTGTATCCTTGAGAAGATATTGGAAAACATCATCTTTGAAAAGAGACATGGATTTGGCCAGGAGAATGTGGAAGACAACATTGAAAAAGTACTGAAACACTAGAGAAGTTAAAGAAAAATGAGTGCTAAGAAGATGATGTAAAAGTGAAACAACAAAACCGTATAATTAAATTATTAATTAAAACATCAAAAAGTGGGAAATTTCATGATATCAAATTTATGAACTATATTTTAGAAATTAAGCAAAAATCGCTTTAAAAGTAATATATTCAGCTATATTTATCAGACGTTTTTGTCTATATAGATCACCAGTAACTGTTTCATTGCATTTAAGTGTTTCATAGTGGATTATTCCTTTATAATCCTACCAAATACTCAACATTATTATTCTTGATTGAAGATTTGGATCTGATTTGGTTTGTTAGTTTTTATTTATCCATTGTTGTTTTCGAATGACATTATCGTACTGAATCCATTTTTCATCCCCAGTAACGATATTCCTTAGAAATGGTTCCTGTCAATGCCAACTGAGTAGACTTTTAACCGAAGTTAATTCTGTTACAACCCAATATTTTTCTTCTAATTTGGAATTTTTATATTTGTATAGATCTACATAAGTCAGGGACTGGCTGTATAATATTGAAAAGGCTTTTAATGTTTTTAGTTAATTTTAAATTATTTTGTTTTTCTAACATTTGACATACTTTTAGTGATGAGTTTTTTGGCTTGTGGAATTCCACTACTACATAAGTTATATAAGAAGTAATTCCATTACCACTTATCACTAATGGAAAAAAGATATTGTGGAATTCCATCTGAAAGTTGAACACAATTGGATTGAAGAAAATCAATGCTTCATATTAATCTCTTGAATGCCCCTTGAGGATGCTGAAGAGTAAAATGTACTGGAGGAAGAAGAAGAAAATGCTGAAGAAATTATTGAAGATTGGGATAATTATGATATACCTTTAGATACAGCCTTTGATTCTGCCGAAACATTTGATAATGACAGTATTTCACATATTCAGGGGAGTTTTGGTGAGTTAGTTTCAAAAGTTAGAAAAATTTGTAAGATCCTTAGTTATTTTTCAGTGATGATTTTCTATCTACAAGAAATTAAAGCTGATTTGAAGAAAGAGATGAAACTTGTGCTTGATACCCAGACAAGATGGAAAAGCATTATTGCAATGATTTCTAAATTCATTGAGCTGAAAAATTGCATTCCTAATGCTTTGAGAATTTGTGGAATTGCTGAAATGATTTCTGACAACAAATGGAGATCTTACAAGCTCTCATACATATACTTCGACTTTTCATAATAGTTATCAAGTACTTTCCTCAAAGGATAATTCACTGTTGAAGAGAAAATGAGTTTTGAAAGAATTGGAGAATCATAGTACGGTGTTGGCTACAAAATTGAAGGAAACTTTGATTGAATGTTACTCTTCATGGTGAATGATAAATGCCATTGGACTAATAAGCTATCTCGAAGATCCTGAAGTTTTAAAAGAAATGACTTGAAAGAACCTTTTTTGCTGCCAAGTCATAAAAACATAAAAAAAATTGGCAGAAGCAACTTTCAATAAGTTATTTCCACCAGATGCAGAAAGACAAAAAGAAGAAGAAATGACTGAAGATGACATTTCTGTTACAGAAGATGTAGTCACTCCAGTCAGTGATCTAATGTTTCATAGATCTCAGTGAAGTGATCAGCAAGAATAAAAAAAATATAAGCTTTCTCCCTTTCCCACATTTGATTTCGCAAAAGAATTGAAACTATATGAAGTAACAGGAAAGCAAACTAAGTGTTTAGAGCAACTTTACCAAAGCTTATTAGCTATAAAAACAAATATAGAATCAGAAAAAGCCTTTTCTTCTGCTGGTTACTTTGTTTTGAAACTTCGTTTTTGATTGTCACCAAAAACATTAGAGGCTTTGTGCTTTTTAAGATTGTATTACTCTAAAAAATAAGTGCTAAAAAATTAATAATTTTCCAAAGAGGTAGCTGAAAATGTGGTGCATATTTTTTCCTTATTATACATAAATCTTAATAAAGTGCATTTTTATTTTACAAAATCCCTTTATGAATTTCTTATTTTAAATAGAAGTAGGAAAAACAAAACTGAAAACTGGTGATGAAAAATTGTCTTCAATAATGTTCCAGGAATGATGATGTCGATAATTTTGAACCCTAGTTGGAAATAGCAATAATAGTTGAGATTTTTGCAGTAGCAATAATTATTTAAAGCATACAAGATATCCAAATAATAAGATGAGATGTGAGAGAGTGAAAACAAAATAAAAAATGCAAAGGAAATTTACTTTCAATTAATAAAATAAGAAATGATCCATCACCCAACTATTGTCAGAAGTGCAAAATTTGTGAGTCAGATAAGTAGATAATAATTGTTGATATTTATTAATTTATTGGAAATATCAAAGATCATCATTCTTACATTTTACAGCAATTCCCAACTGCTGCTGTCTAAGTATATGTTTTTTATTAGTAACAGCACGTAACAGCACATATTTGTACAAAATACATTAAAAAATAATTTTTGAGTTATATAAACATAAAATTGGAAAAAGTATGTTATCTATACATTATTTAACATTTAATAAACAATGAAAAATCTATACTGTTCATAATTTATGAAATTGTGTTTATTGTTGGAGAAATTTTGATTGTATTAACTTCTTTAAACAAATAAAATTGTCTTTAATAAATGTCAATTGTCAATCACAATTTAAAATAATATTTTAAAATAAATTCAAACAATACCAAAATTCGGTATATAAATTCAAACAATACCACATAAAATTAATCTACATATCTAGCATATTGGAACTGCAAACAAGATGACAGTGGACTTCTGATACAGAATATCAACTTTTATTTTACAAGTTGAAATATGAAACACTTTTTAATTTTTGTGCTGTTAATAATTTAAATAAACTTTGCCTTGAGTTTTTGTTATTTTTATTCTAGATTTACAATAAAATTTGAATAATTTTTCATCTCCATAGATCCTTTAATTAAAAAAAATATATATATATAGACATCCTCGCAATCGACAAGTTTTTTGAGGTGTTTGATAACGAGAGATGTTGAATCCAGATGTAAAATTGGCGAATGACATTTGAGTTCTTGTAAAGATCGACGATTGTTTGAAGTTTGTATCGGAGGTGGAGGTAGTAGAATTTAGTAGTATTTAAGGATTTAAGGTTCTTTTTTTGTGAATAATTGGATTGTTGAATTTTGAATTGGATTAAACAAGTTTTATTGACTAATTACTTGTTGCTTTATTATAGTTTCAATAAAGCATTTATTAACACTTTGTAAGTGTTTAGAGTCCAATAAATTTGTTTTTTATTATTTAACTTGTTTTGAGAATTTATTCAATTTATTAGTGTAAGTTTCTAACATTGTCTTGTTGTTTTCAATCTAACACTTGTTGTTACTTCTAATTGTAAGTTCCTGTTTCCGGTTTTGTTTTTGCTGGTAAACATTAGTTGTTGTTAGATTGTTTTGAAGTTAAAGACCTGAGCTCAGGCAGAACTCTGGATTGCAGAGTCGTTAGACTGTTAGGCTTAGTTAATAATTAATATCGATATTAGGTTCTAATCTGCGACTTTGCATACTTACTTTTATAACTAATAATAAATCAATATTCAAGCTCTTTTGCAATAAAACATATGTAAACTCTATTAAACTTTGAAGAGCAGAAGATGACATGATTTTTGATACTCTTTTTTGTATTTAATTGATCTTTTTATGACTTGTATTTTTCCCGTGATGAGATACACGATATTGTGAGTGGCTTAGCTAACAAAAAGGCGCCTGGACATGATGCAATTACTTCAGAAATTGCTAAACACATTTTCTCAATTCAACCTGATTTTATAGTCTCTATTTATAATGCGTGTTTGCGGGAGGGTAAATTTCCGGATATTTGGAAGAAGGCAATTTGTAAATTGATACCTAAGCCCGGTAAGCGGATTATGGATAAACCTAATTGTTATCGGCCAATCAGTTTGTTGCCAGTTTTTGGAAAGGTTTTAGAGAAAGCTTTAATAAACAGAATTAATCACTTCCTTCATAGAGGTCGTAAGTTGAATGTTCGTCAATACGGGTTTACTCCACAATGTAGTACCATAGAAGCTATACTTTTTGTTAAACAGCGAGCACAAAATGCACTTTCAAAAAGGAGTAATTGTTTGATGATTTCATTGGATATTAGTTCAGCATTTGATAGGGCATGGGTTCCTAAAATCTTATACAATTTGCGTGAATATGGGTGTCCACGTAATTTATACACATTGGCTACTGATTATTTCTCGAAAAGACAGGTTACATTATTATATAATAACATTGCACAATCGCGTAGCATCTCCATGGGTTGTCCGCAGGGGTCGGCCTGCGGACCGGGTTTTTGGAACATTCTTATGAATACTATTTTTGACATAACATTGCCGCAGGGGTGTAATATTGTCTGTTTTGCTGATGACTGCTTGGTGACCATTGAGGATAACGATTTTGCGTCTCTCGAAAGAAAGGGGAATTTGGTCCTATCATTAATTATAAATTGGGGAGAGGAGAATAAGTTGAAGTTTAATCCGGATAAGACTAATCTCATGTTAGTTTCGCGAAAACACAAGATTACATACCCTGTTATCAGACTTAATGGAATTGTTTTAAATTATGTTAAAGAATTTAAGTATTTAGGGTGTATTATCAACAAAAATCTATCTTGGGAACCACATGTTCGGTACGTCCTCGGCAAAACAGAGGCTTTACTAAACAAACTCACAATGGTTGCGACACTACATTGGGGCCTAAACTCAAACATAATTGAATCTATTTATGAGGGAGTGGTTGTACCTCAGCTGGCTTATGCTTGCCCAATTTGGGGAGACTCTCTGGATAAAGTTAAAATTAGGGAACTTCTTTTGAAATTTCAGCGTCGTATTTGTATTAAGATTATTAAGGGCTATCGGACTATATCTAGGAACTCAGCCATTCTGTTGTCGGGTAAGATGCCACTAGATCTTCTCTTAAGGGAAAAATGTCAGTTGTACTTTACACTTACTTCTGGTAAGTTAGAAATTGATGGGAAAGACTTTCAGGTGGAGGTTCCGGCTGACTTCCGATCACGCCCTCATCCATCTTATCATAATGTCGATTACATAATATCTTACATGGAAAGCAACAAGTGTTACATTTATACAGACGGTTCCAAATCAAATGACGGGGTGGGGTCGGCCTTTTGTGTTATCCAAGGTAGGGAGGTTTTACAGTGTTCGGATTTTAAAGTTAATCCTAACTGTACTATAGTCCAGGCAGAATTACTTGCAGTCTTAGAGGCTTTGAAATTTATTGAGGCAGAAAACTTGCATGATGTGATTATATGTACGGATTCAACTGTTGTTTTGAACTATATTCGACATCCAAAAGTTAAAACGAAACTAGCTTTTAGCGTATTCAAACAATTTCAAAATTGCGTCACCCTTTACGCGACACGTGTTTGTTGGGTAAAGGGGCACTCTGCCTGCCTCGGGAACGAGCTGGCTGACACATTGGCACGTGCGGCACATTTAAACAAAGACACCTCTTACAATACCCTTCCTGTTACATATGTTAAAGGCTTTCTCCGCGAGCAGTCAAGAGCCAGCTGGTCAAGTAGATGGGAAACAGATAATAAAGGCGAAATTACTCATAAGTTTTTCCAAATCTTAATTGCCGGTTAAATATACACCTTGGGAT
>AYEL01075577.1:0-46464 GCA_000484575.1 Olivierus martensii
TTTTTTTTTTTTTTTTTTTTTTGTTTTTTTTTTTTTTTTCCTTCTACATTTTGCTTTTAATGTTGCCCAGAATGGCTCCCTTAGTACTCTATTTGAGTGGAAAGGGGCAATCAAAATTTAGCCACCAAGCTTACCATACAAAAGAAAAAAAAAAAAAAAAAAATAAAAATTAATTTTTTATAATTATAATTATTTAATAATAATTATTTTTTTTTATAAAAAATAATTTAAAAAAAAAAAAAAAGATCTTTTTATGATTTCATTGAGAGAGAGATACTGTCTTTTGTGTGTAAGATGTGACTTTTTATTAGATGATCTTATTATAAATACACAATAGATCACTGAATAGTCTTAGTGCTAGGGCTCTGTAAAGCACTACTACTACTACTACTGCTACTACTACTACTACTACTACTACTACTACTACTACTCCTCTCCTCCACACGACTAATCCCTCACACACTACACAAAAGCCTCAAAACATTAGATCTACATCCCAAGACATACATAACACTACAAAAAGCATCACTACTCAATACATGCAACATAGTAAGAAAGTTTCTCAGCACTGACACAGACAGTTAGTTAACACACCATTAAACATCACAAGTAGCTATGTCTTGACTCGTGTCCGACATAGCACTTTGACCTGGAGTTACTCTGTGCCCACATTGATGTACCATAACACAATAATAATAATAATAATAATAATAATAATAATAATCTATATTTAGCTAAATTCTTTCAAATAATAGCTAAATGTTGGATTCATGTATCATTAATCAGTTTCCATTTAGCTATATGCATTGATTCAATAATTTACGCAATTCAATCCTAAAAACAAACTTTAAACTATTTAAAATAACTAATTATCAGAACAAATTAGTACTATGCTATGATTTATGTATCCCTGTCTTAAGAGCAACTGGTAAACAATTTTTGATAAATGCATTTCAATAGTAAAGATTTGCATTGTTTAATTATTGTATTGAGTGGCACTAATTATAAAGTATCAGATCAGAACACATTACTATATATACTAGTGGTGAATGCACAGTATATTTTTCAAGAAATATACCTATACTGTTTCTCTAATTATTTAATTCAAAAACCATTTCATAAAATTAATAGTTTATATTTTTAAATTTACTTTTATTCCCTGGAATTTCATGAACTATGTTAATATACACACAAATAATTTTATAATTTGGACTTTAGAAAATAGAGAATAAAAAAAGATTAAAATCCATTAAATTAAAAAAAAAAAAAAAAAAGATAATTAAGATATATAAAAAAAAAAAAAAAAAACAATTGCTTACAAAATACAATAAAACTGGTGAAAATGATGGTTGAGACTTAATCCTCTAAGAATACTTTAATAGTAACTCAAATTCCATGAGATCTATATTCTAATAATAGTTTTGTAATAAATGAGTCATCAAATTGAACTGATAATAATTTGTAATTATTTACATAAAATACATTTAAAAAAATGAGTTATAACATATATAATTTTAAATCCACACATTCAATGAAATTTTAAACATTTAATAACTTAATTGATTCAATTACATTAAATGCAACTATAGCCGATATGAGTTACAGGTATAGTTAATCTGAACTTTGTTCTGCAAACAGAAAAATTTAACAACAGTTTTACAGATTAAATATGCCTGTTATGTTTTTGTAGAATAAATATATCAATTACAGATCTTCATGTTAATGAATCTGATTGAGACCATAAAACTAATCTGCACATTTAAAGACTGCTGATCAGAGTTTTGTACGGGTGATGACAACCTACAACATATGAAATATTACAAACTACACATGCTTCAATTTCACAGAATACTGTACAAATAGTTCACTAAATGTATCTACATTTATCTATTGCACATTGCCAGAAACACATTCTTACAAGAAATAAAGAAAATTAATCAGAAAATTGTAAGAAGGTTATCTGGAAAGACAAGTGCATGTGAAAATTTCACAAATTTGGATATAATCATGGAATGTGGTAAATCCTGTCTCCCAATCAAAAGTGATCTAAAGCCACAGATATACCAAAAATTTTTAAGTATTGGAAATTTATACTACTCAATACAAATTTGAGATTCTGGTAAAGTTTTCATCCATATCCAGTTTTTCTTTTATTTGAATTTAAATACTGCATAATGATTATTCACATATGATTATCATTTATACATATTGCTTGACAAATAAAATTTTCTGTACATCAAATTCTGTATAATAAATGAACAAACCAAATATTTACCCGATGTATAGATTGCAGATATGGTATTCTCAGAATCTGCGTCATTCTATGCCCAAAATATATATTGACCAACCTTACCTCGAGTGTTTAAGTTTGTTACAACAATGAATAAAATAGGAAAATGTGCACAAAATAGCCTCAACAAAATTATTAACATCTATCAGTTTTAGTTATTGTTCAGCCTCTGGTGGTAAGAATTAGGGCAACAATTAACCCATAAAGACCCAATACTTCAGCAAAAATCAAGATGAGAATCATGCCAACAAACAGCCGAGGTTGCTGTGCAGTACCGCGGACACCAGCATCACCAACAATTCCAATAGCAAATCCAGCAGCTAATCCACTTAATCCAACACTGAGTCCTGCACCAAGCTGAAGAAAACCTCTAAAAAAATAAATATTTTTGAATTATAAATTATATTAATTGTATTTATTATTTTGTACAGAAATATATACATAATTCATAAATATCTTATTTAAAGATGAAAATAAACAAAAAATATTAAAAGTAATTAAACTGTATATTAATAACTATAATAGGTAATTCTTTACACAGTACAATCCCAATTAGCAAAGTCGTATTTAATTCATATTCTGCATTATCTGAAGAATTGTCATTATTTAATAAAACAATTTAAAAAAAAAATATTATGAAGTGTTTGTAACTTTTTATTACAAAAACTAAAAAAAAAAATAATGAGAGATAAACAACAATTCATTTTTAAATGACAGAGTAAGTCAATTATATTTAATAAGTAGGTCTAATTTGAAAATAATTTACCAAACCATCTGAATTAATAGTATTTTTAATTATCTGAAGTTTTGGACATTACCTTGGATAATTGGGATTCTACTGTACTTCATTATTTAAAAAAACAACATTATATAGTTTGTATAGTTTATTTCAGTTCAGTTTTTATTAGTTGAAAATGAAATAGAGGAATTATTTCTTTTTCAACTAATGAAAATTGAGTACTTATTGATAGTTATGTCAGCAATGGAAGGACTGCAGTAAGTTTTTGGTAATTTGTTTTGACATCATTGTTTTTGATTATGATGGAGACTAATTCAAATGTAAGACATTTCTTCTTTGATCAATTTATCATCAAGAAAGAGTCTATTTACCATGTTCATCAATAAAAAATAAATAAAGGCTTTTGTTGTCAGTTAAAAAAGTTAAATACGCTATCGAAGTCATCAGTATAAATAAGAAAATTATGTATATTATAAAGGAAGATCAACTATTTGGAATAATTAAAAAGAAATAGAATTTCAAATAATTTTAATATATCAGTAATTCATCATTATCTGATAATGAAAGCCCTTCATTAATTAACATATACTAATTCCGAAAAAGACACTTAATAACACTGCAGTCCTTTTCGGGACTATCATATTTTGCCAAGAGTTACTATATCACTTATTTCTCTCATTTTTTGTATGAATGAAAATTTATTTTTATTGAATAATTTTAAAATAATAAATGAAATAAATATTTGAAAAAAGTTATCAAATTAAAAAAATCATCTGTTACTATATTATAAACATCTGAAATAACAGACTGTTAATTGCTAAATAACTGTCTAAATATCATTGATTAAGAGAAAGAATTAAGCAATATTTGTGTGTTTGTTGCGATTGGTTTAAATGCTATGACATCATATGTGCCAATTTTTCTAGGGGAACTCTTATACTATAATTGGTATACTATCACAAAACTTAGATATATAATTCCCACAGAGGGGACCCCGCCGATGTCTCAGTGGATAGAGAGGTCAGCAAGTGGACAGATGTAGAAAAAGTTGAGACCTATCTTTCTCTCAGGTCCCGAGGCATGCCCTCTCCTGAAACTGAGCGAGCTTATGTTAACTACTGTCAGTCCATCCACTTCTGCCCACGGCTGTTTGCTATCTTTCTCTCAGGTCCCGAGGCATGCCCTCTCCTGAAACTGAGCGAGCTTATGTTAGATACACACGTGTGGGTACCTGCTGCTGCAAATCTGCTAAAAACTGCCTACTATGGGTGTGTCAAGGAGGCATTGTCCCTCACACACCTCGGCGCTCAACCTGGTGGCGGCCAGATTGGCATTGGACTGCGTTACCACGAACTTCCTCATCGGGACGTGGATGATCCGCAGAAGAAATACTAGTGTCAATACAGGACGACACATTTCGACTCAATGAGGTCCGCCGGTTTACCTGTCTAGCTGACGGAAAGTGGGTGCAGAGTCGTACTGTCCTTTTGTTCGTAATCGGTAAGGAAGATCTAACCCATGTTTCGGTCTGCTTTTGCCAATACCCATGCTCTCTTTATTCTGAGGCCGCGTGCATGTACCTCTTGTCAGGCTTTTGGCCACTTGGCCAGATATTGCACAGGATCACTATTGTGTGGATGTTGTGGGGACTGACATGGAACGGAAGGATGCACGGTAATTACCCCTCGCTTTTGCCAGTGCAGAGGGGATCATTTGGGAAATGATCCAAAGTGTCCTTGCATTCACGAGGAGGCAGACTGTTTGCGTCGCAGTGCACTCAGACAGGCCCCTCAACAGTTGTCGGCACCGTGATCAACACCCAGAAGAAATTCTTATGTGGCGGTGGTGTCCAAACCGAGCCACCATGCATCACTTTGACGGACCAGACCATTTCTTTGCCGACACAGGACCTATGGGGTCATCTTGACTATTACTCAAGACGATGAACTTTATAACGTCCAAACTGCAGGCGTGCATGGACCGCATCCTGCAATTGGAGATTGTGATCGCAACACTTATGGCGACATCTAGCACGTAATCCGACCCATGGAAATGCCAGGCACAATCCACGTTGATCGACTTGGGCAAACAGTGGGAGCTGGCTTGGGCCCTCCAACCTTACCTCCGTCAAAATGCCATGAGAAAGGGAAAAAAGCAACCCTTGACACAATGTCACGAAATCAACCTCAGAAAGGGACAGTTAACAGGCCCAGGGACGGGGCCTCAGAGATGTCCGAAGTCATTGACTCGGAGGAATCGCAGGAAGCAAGGAATGAGTGCAGCCAGCCGACACCATCACAGTTACTGCAAAGGACTCCACAGCGAGAGACTGTGCCAGAAGCACACTCATCAGTGGCAGACACAGTCATGTTTAGCAAAAGGCTTCCCAGACTAAACAGGTCCTTCGATGGGTAGTTCCCCAATCTGTATGTTTCAGTGAAATGCTCGTGGCATCCGTGGCAATCGTTCCCAACTTGTCCATTTAGAATGGTACACAAGTGCAGACGTTATACTAATCCAGGAAACGTGGCTTTACCTGGGAGTGAATTTTACCTTGCAGGGGTTTAACATTCTTTGCCGGGACTGACCGGGGTGGCCTTCTAATGGCAGTGGCAAGCCGATGAGCGGAAACTAGTATTCCAGTTCTGGACATGGGTCCAGTAATCGAACTCCACAGAGTAAGCCTTGTGTACAAGGAATATGCCTTACACTCATTAACAGTATGTCCCGCATGGCCGAGTCACTAAGGACCAACTGTTTGACATAACCGACACACTCTCGACACCGTTTCTCTTGGGTGGGGACTGGAACATCCAGCACTTTTCATGGGACAGTTCTTCCAGACCCCCATCCACATGGGCTCATCGATTTATTCTTGATTAATGGAAACCAACTGTGTGTTACTGAACTCAGGTTCCCCCATCCATTTTTGGGTGTGGGCAATGTCTCTGCCATCGACATTACCATTTCCTCCTCGGATGTGGCGGGAGAGGCTATGTGGTGTCCTTTAGCAGATTCTTTAGGTAGTAATCACATCCCAATTCTCACTGAGTTAAGAGTCCCAGGGTTGTCCACTCAAGTCGATGCCAGGATAAAATATTACTCCTCCACCAACTGGTTGGAAGTGACGAAGGCCATCGCGTCCACCCTTGAACTCTCCCCAACATACTCCGACTTTGTGAAAATTCTCAGTCAAAGTAAACAACTGCATACAACCACCAGAGCGTTCCAATCTATCTTGCTATGCGCATGGTGGACTGCAATGTGCAATCGCCTCCACATGAAAAAATGCCGCGATTTTCGCACAGCACGAAGGCTGGGTGACATCCAATGGTGGAGGGACTACACCTCCGTATTTCCGCCAGCCTTAGAAGGGAGGTAAATCAAGTTCGCCAAAAGTGGGGGGATGACTTTTGCCGAGTAGGTGCAGCGACTGGCTCCATATACAGAATGTTTCGCCACTTACGTGCAACCAACCATATGATTCTGGAGTCTTACGGGATTTTCAAGTCGATTTCCAGCCATCAGTTGACGGACCCTGTGTCGCAAGCGTCCGAACTCAACTTGTTTTTTGGACATGTGTGGCAGCAGGGGACATACACCCACTCCCAGCTACCCACGAGGACCATTCTTGGGCATTAGACTTCGCCTTCACCCCATGTGAGCTAAGACATGCTATAAAAGATTCCAAATAGAGCACATCAGGTAGAGCCGGGATCTCACTCCGAATGATCCAAGCACTGGATAATATCAGCAGAGGTTAGCTCCTAAACATATACAGGTAGGCCTCGATTAGTGCAAGTTCAAATAATGCAATTTCGATTAGTGCACCCACCATCAGTATGGTCCATTAATGAATTTGGATTTCAAAAGTTAAAAAGTTTTTAAAATTATAATTATCTATTTATTTCAATAAATAAATATGTTTATACTAGATTTTAATTATTTTTAATTTTTTTAGAAGTTGAACTAGGCTGAATATATACAAATATTTATAGTAAATATTTATATAAATTTATATAAAATTATTTTCTTACCTATAAAAAAATTACTGTTAATATCTAATGCTGTCATACCAGCAGGTGATTGATTTATAACTTCTATATCATCAACTATTAAACTGACACTTCTTTCATATCTATATACAGTGACAGTATGCCAAGTACCTGTAACAGATGTTAAAATAAAAATAAATACATTTTATGTGCATGTTTTACATGCTTCTTCTATTATAACAGAAGTTCTCAATTATATAGATTAGTCTCTGGAATTATTAATCATTTTACTATTGCATTATTTTCAGTGATATCATTCAAAATAATTAATGATTAGTTAAAAAAGAAAATTATCTGCAGTTCACCAAAAAAATATCTAAAATAGATATATTATTATAATGCTACTTTAATATTCATAATCATTGTTGTAATATGTGGCACAAAATTGAAAAACAAAGGAATCATGCTTTCTATTGCAATTGATTAATGATTATTTTCAAAAATTATGTGAGGTATTCAATGAAATTGCACTCATGACTTTAAGAAGCATCCATAAACTATGTCAAGCTATTAAGGGAGGGAAGGGGTAATTGATTTGCAATGATAAATGACAGAGAGGTCATGCAAATTATGATGTCACACTGTAAAAATGATTAGAATTTTACATTTCTATGATTAATTTTTTTTTATAAAATATAAAATTTTTATACTTAATTGTTTGAAAAATAATACTATAATGTAAAATATTTAGAAATGCATTTTTTATATAATGCAAGGCATATAATGAAGAAAGTAGAAAGATTGAATCAGAGACATATATCTAGTTCTAAAACATTTATATCCAATTGATTGAATGTTTATTTGTGAGTTAAAGAATATAATACAGGGAGTCCTCAATATACATTGAAATTATATTTTTAAAAAAATGTGACTTATATCAAAATAGCATATATCAGACCTCAATTTCTCATTGAACTAATGTATTATATGAGAGTTATGTTCCAGATCAATTGAAAAATTCAAATTGATATTGAAGTATATCAGCATATGAATAGGAAATACTTATATTATTATACACTAAGCTATAATATAGTATAATTTATTGTAATTGCTAAATAATAATTTGAAAATATCCTATGCACTCTATGAATAACCTAATTCATATGAATTAAGTTATTCATAGAGTGCATGTATCGAAATTTAGTTATTCATTTATATCAGATAAGACCCACAAACTACACTGTGGACCAGATTAATTCTGTAACCAGGAGCTATATTAATCAATAAATGGAGTCTGATTGACTAAAATTATTTAATCATTAATTTCAGTTTATTCTAAACAAATTTATACCAAACAGATCCTAATTCTGCCTAAAACCCATGATTTTAATAGTTTCAAATAATTTGGATTAATGTTGGTGCCATCTCTGAATTAAGAAATAAATTAATAATTAGACTGAGTAATATCATTTATGAATTAATAACTGAAATATAATTTTTAATTAATTTAATTTAATTAAGTAAAATCTTGCTTCAGACTAGGTTCAAATTGGGGATCTTTGAGTTACTGTCCAAACGTCATAATTGCTAGACCACTGAAGCCACTTGACAGGTTGATTCTTTGGATAATATTATTATTAATGTAGAATTTCTTCAATCATAGACATTGGAACTATGACAATAGAAATCTTTTTGATCAGACTTATCCAGCCTCAGTCTCTACGGCAATAACCATGCAATATTTAATCAGCATTCGTTCCTATAACATAAACTTTTTAAATATAAACTTCAGAAATATAATAATCAAATAAATTCTAATTCTGCCTAAAAACCCTTGATTTTAATAGAATTTTAATAATTTTGAATAATTTGGACTAATGATAGCATCATCTCTAAATTAAGAAATAAATTAATAATTAGACTGAGAGTGGCACCATTTATTATTATTAATTTATTTCTTAATTCAGTGATGGCACTAATATTAGTCCAAATTATTTGAAATTATTAAAATTCTGTTAAAATGAAAGGTTTTTAGGAAGAATTAGGATCTATTTGTTATTATTCCTTGAATTTAGATTTAAAAAGTTTGTTAATTTATTCTATTAAGATTATTTAGATTGTATTTACAGTAGTTATTATTTGATTAATTAATCTTTAGCTGAATGTTTATTTGATATAATTAATAACACATTATCAGAATAATTTTTTATAATGATGATTATTAATAATAAATCAATTATCTCATGAAAATCATTCAAATTTCTGCAGTTAATAAATTTCATGAAGAATATTTATTATTTAACTTCATTAAGATATGATAAATATTTACTTGAGCATTAGTTTTACTAATACCCAAAAAAAAAATATTTCTGTTATAATCTAACTGCATATTGTTATTTAAATATATTTGATATGTTGATAATGATTATATAGATCAGGGGTTCCCAACGGGGTCGGTATCGACTCTCTGGGGATCGATGAAATTCTATAGGGGGTCAATGATGATCAAGGGGTCTATTGGGGGTCGATAGCCGAATATGCACCGGCAAGACGAGGAGCAGTCACTTGGCTTTAAAGGGGTGAAAGATGGGCTTTATTTTCTTTTATTTATTACCTGATTTTTTTATTTAAAATAAAACTTGTGAAAAAAATTTGTTTGTTATCTTTTGCTGTCATATTCTGCTAATTAAACAAATAGAAAACTTGTTAAAAATTTCTCATTGGTTCATTAACTTAGCTTATTAATTCTATAGGATTTTTCAAGTTTTTTACCTTAATCTGAAGTAAATTTATTTTTCACAATTTGAACTGAGGCACATTGTAGGTGATCATTTCAGATGATAGATCTCCTTTCAAAAATTTCATTAACATTTGTATATCATGTTTCTTTATCAGTTTTTCGATAGTTGTGTGTAAAACGTTTGTAATTTGATCTTGAGTATTTGACAGATATATGCTATTTATTTTATTGATTGTACGATACCATACTTCACTCAAAGCCTTTAAACTTGATAAGAGTCCAGAAGAATATATCTAGTTGTATGCCGTGCACCACAGAAGATAAGAATGCCGCATGAAACCAAGTTTGAAGTATATGTTTATCCATTACTATTGAAAAATATCTTGATGTAAATGCAGATTTTCTAATTATTTGATTTATTATATAGTTAATATGAAACTATTTAGAAAGACGATTATCCAGAATTAAACCCAAATCTTTATGAGATTGTACTGGAATAAAACAGGCCTTATTAGGTGTGATAGTGCTGATACTTCTATTGTGTAAGGAAAATATCATATATTTTAATTTAGCTTCATTAATCATCGTATTATTTGCAATAAACCAATCTTTAATTTTTTCCAGATTATCAAAAAGAGCTTGAATTCCAAAAAATCAAGGTTATCTGGTGTGGAGTCCGCGGAGCGACTGTGGCGTCAGGATATTTATAGCCAAAAACGCGGATATGTGGCGCTTTCGTGGATAAGGACGGAGAGGAGAAATATCTCCAGTGATGCAATGACTGACAACGATACGGTTGAAAACAAACCTGGATCTTTATTGAGAGAGAGATTCCTTTACAAATGTTGCTGACCCGAACACAGGGTGCAGCACATTGCAATAAAACGGAGGATAAATACCTTAAAAATTAATAGTCCTTAAAGTCCTTGTTGTCAAAATGTCCTTTGAACACAAATTGATCTTTCCTTGGAACAGTTCTTTCTCTTTCTTATTGACGATTTCTTCCTTTATTTCTTTTTAGTTCCTTTCGGTGTACACACATGCACTAACACAACTTGTGATTTTTAATGGATCCTCGGATCGCTTTCGGCGCACACTTTCCTTTTTGGTACCTTCTCTCGGACTCTCCCGACTCTGACTCTGTCCTGGACTTTTTCCCTTACCTATTTTTTTTCTCCTTCCCACGTACTTTGTTTTTACAAAGTTAACCTTTCGTTTACATTATCTCGTTCCTGGCGATACCTGCCCGCAATTTGATCTCGCGTCGTCGCCATAATATCTCGTGTTTCGTCAAGACTTATGTTTTTGTATATACAATTCTGCTGATAATCGAGACACATTAATCGATTGTTTATCGTTAAATTAACATCTTCCTGAGGATGTTTATATATTATTTTACAAAATTATTTCTTTTATTTATAATTATATTAAATTTATCCTATTTTTTGTATTATTTATTGGGAGAAGTTTCCGTAACGAACGAGAAACTTCATCCATCTACACTTCACTTTTCTTTTCTTTTTTCTTTTTAACTTATTTCTTCATACAATTAATAGCTCATCATAAGAGAAAATCCGCACTATACAATTATATAGTCGCGATTCTCACACTGGTATTTCTGATCAGAGACCCATTGCATTAATTTCTTGTGTTAAGAAAATTTACATAGAAATTTTGGCCTGCAGATTGTTTGAATGGATAACTATTTATATTCAGTATTTTAAAATCATCCGCATAAGAAATATCGGTTGATTCTATATTTAACTGAAAAACTGGATTCATATAACATACAAAGAGAAAGGCACTTATAGAACTCTGTCCAATGCCCAAAGTTGGAGCGAAATCTGATAAATGAACATCCTTCTGAATAATCCTGTATTTTCTATTCTGTGAATATTTTATGATCCAATAGATAAATATATATTCAACACAAGTTTCTCTAATTAACCGTCTATATAAAATATCAATTTGAATTGAGTCAAATGCACCAGTTATATCAAGAAACAGAACATGAGTATGATGATGATTTTCCCAGTTATAAATTAATTCAATAAATTGTATCAGATTTGAAAATTGTAGATTTTCTTTTTACTGCATAATGTTTAAGTTTAGAAATTTGTTTTTTTGCCTGAAAAATATATATTTTATTATTATCTTTTCAAATGACTGTTTATAACAGTAGCAGCTGCATAATGATCTATAAGATCATTATTTTGATCTGCCGGATTTTTATGTTTTTTAGAATTGGGATTATCTTTACATATTTCCATCTCTCAGACACATTTCCTTGTTCAAGGCAGTTTTAAAGATAAAAACAAAATGTACTGCAACAAAAGGAATAGTTTATTGTTAAAAGCAAACTAGAACGTTATCTGGCCCTGAAGAGAATTTTTTCTTAGATCGCAAAGCTGACATGACTTCTTTCTGAGTAAAGTTAATTTTACTCCAATTGGTTTAGTTAAGTCAAAATGGATGGTATCTTTTTGTGTAAATTTCAGATAGAACTTTTAGTAAGGATGTGTGTCAATGAATTGGAACTACATGGAACATCTTCTGTGGTTATGGTGAAAACAGGGCCGTATCACCTGTATAGGACCTATGTTCGCTAATTATTTTTCATGTTTTGGTCAATATTACCTGTCGTGAAAATGTGTGTTACTATATAAAATACTTCTACATAAATATCGTTAAAGAATATAAAAATAATTTTATATTTAATTTAAAGTAACAACTGGAGATGTTTCGTAAAATCAGAGAGAAAGAAAAAGCAGGTGATTTTTATATATTTGATGTATTATTATAAATTTGCTATACAGATTATGTTGTAACAATCATTAAATGTATTAACTTTACGAACTTTATTTATTTATTCAATATATCTTATTTCCATTGAAAGAGACTTAATCTCTTTCTGTGGAAATAAATTTTAGCTAGCGAGTATATATTGAATTACGCATGAAGTAATTAAAACATAAGAATATATATGATATAAAGACAGCTTGTCTAGCTTGGAAAGGTTAAATATAAATTCAAAAAGTTGTTTAAAAAGATTTGCATAATTGTTATATATTTGAAAAGATGATCGGAGATATGAATAAACACTCGAGAAAGGAACTTCTTGGAAAATTTCTTTATATATATATTCGGGATAAAAACTAAATTATCCATTTAGAAGACAGATTTCATACGATGTATCCACTCCGCTAATAGCGTTTTACAGTGATTAGTTTCCTAAATAAAATTTTTGTAATATTTAAATATATTTTATTTATTAATTTTGATTACGTCTATTAAATTATTAGCTTTAAAATGTACTTACTTAAGAGTTTTCTGTTTGTCTGTTTATATTTAAAATAGATTATTATAGACAAAAAATTCCTTAATACTATACAGGATTGAAAAAATTTGCAACAGTGTTTTTTAATTTTATACCACTTTCCAACTCGGCTTAAAAAGTACCTTACTGATGCTATTTTGTATATTATTAGAAATTAAACCCTGCAAAGTTGTCATCAAGAATTTGGAGGAAAGCAACCAAATTCCTTTCGTATTAAATTTTCAAACGACAAACTAAATTGGATCCCCTGAATGGAGAGATGATAAAACACGCAGCCAATCTGTTCGACAATTGATGAAACTTTTAAATAAAAATAAAATATTAATCACAGTTTTATTTTGACATTGAGTTTAAAAATAAAACCTAGTCTAATGTACGATTATTGTCATTACGAAATATACTACAAAATATTAACCGTATAATTTAGATCAATTAATACTCATCAATATTTAATATATTAAATTATTGGAATAATTGAAGAGAATTCGAATTCCCTTTTACCTGAGGAAGATTCCTAATAAATTGCATAATACCTAAATACAATATATTAATTAAACTAATTATTGCTATAAACTTGCATAAGAATTACTCAGAAGATTAAATGATTCCGTTTTTAAATTGATAAAAAACGAATTATAATAGCTGAGGCGTTGTGATCATTCTTAATGATGGAGTATTCATAGTAAAATAGTAAATAAATCCGCCAGTTATATAAAAACTTATGTGTGTGTGATATAAATTAAATATGCTATACCTTTCACTCTTTTTACGAAATTTTGTGAATGTACTGATGTCATAAATTACGAATTATGGAGAGAATTATTATGCCAATTAATGCTGGAGCTCAGGCGAAAAATTAGCACTTTGTCTGTTTTTCAGAATAAGAAAATATTAAGAAAAATACACATTCCCTAATAATTAAGATTGTTATATACGTTATGCTTCATGAAGATCTATAAATAACAAAATGAGCAGCATTAATAAATATATATTGTACAATACATTAATAGATTTTTTTTGGAGAAAAGTCATAAAAAATTTGTAAATTCTTGTAAAAATTAATAAACTTATTTAAGAATTTGTTTTTATTATGATATAAAAAGAATAAAATTAACTTAAATTTATAAGGAAATTGAATTTTGTTGAATTGCTTTGCGTACAATTAAATATTATTTTCTCAGGAATATTACGATAGAAATTTGCATTTATTCCATCCGAAGATACTTCATGATAGCGAATTTTAGTTTGAATTATAATTTGGAAATTTTTGACATTCTACTAGCAAATGTTGCTTTTCATTTATATAAATTATTCTATTAGTGTTTTCGAAATAATATCCGTATATTATTGCCTTATATTTTTTTAAATATTACTAAATAAGGAAAAATTAAAATGTAGAAGTTTGTATATATTTTACCAAGAAAAAAGTGACGTTGATTTTCCTATAAATTAATGGAAAATTTTTATCCATCGTTTTTCTAACCCAATCATACTGAAAAAGTTGAAGAGTTCTGGAATTGCGTTCCTAATTCTAACTAATTCCTAATTATGTAGTTGAGATAAGCTGTTGAGATTCTCTCTGTCATATCACATGTTCAAAGCGAATAATAAAGACATTTTTGGGTTTTATTTTGATTGTTTTGCATTATGCCATTTATAAATTAAAAGAGTATATTGGAGTCTTTTGAAAAAGTGGAGTCGGAGTCGGATTTTATTTGACAGGTGAAGTCGGAGTCGGATTTTTTTTGAAACGTGGAGTCAGAGTCTGATCATTTACTATCCAACTCTGAGCTATGGTGCCACCATCTATTGAATTAATAATTAATTAAGTTGCTAGTTTCAGCCTAGTCTGGTAAGTTTCCATAGCGATCATTACTTAAGCTTCCCGAAATGGAATTCCACCATAGGTCACCGTGATCTAACTGGTTAAGGCGTTGGGCGTTAACCCAAAGATCCCGATTCGATTCCGGTGCGGTGGCGAAATTTTATTTCGGGAAAATAAATTTGAAAATTATTGTTTAAACATTAATTACTAGATGGCGCCACCTTAGTTCTAAATTAAAAATTAATTAATTATTAATTCAATCGATGGTGGCACCATAGCTTGATTCAAAAATTAGTCGTCGTAAAGAATGTAATTTAAACTTTATCCACCAGGGCAAGTTTGGCTTGTTCGTTTGGTTAATTTGTAAAATGGTTTATCCCCTGTTAAGTTTGTTGTTATTATATTTGTTATTTCAAATAAAATTTGCCCAGGTCTGGTATATACTATGTGTCATTCTTCTTTATTAAAATTTTTATTTATGAATGGTATCTCATCCTCCTGACCTTTTCACTTCAGATGTTCTAGCCTTACTGTTTCTAACAACATTAAAGAAGTTTTCTCTCCTAGTAAGTGCCAATTTTTCCCGGTTTTTCTCTTGCTAGGCCTTCCAAGTTAAAATATTTATTAAGCAAAGTTCATGATGTATTCTATTACTATATCAAAGATGTTTGATCATCAAAACTGTTAATCTATACCAGTGGTTCTCAACCTTTTTTCTGTTGAGGAACACATTTTAATATTTTAAAATTTGGCAGCACACCTAAATATTTTAAATAATAATTTAGATTTAACAACAATTAAAATTTGGCGGCACACCTAAATATTTTAAATAATAATTTAGATTTAACAACAAATTTTTATTAATAGGTTGTTATATTACTTCTTATTTATTATATTCAGATTGTTCATTAAATGGCAGCTTTTATTAAGTTATAGCACCACCCGTGGATTTTATCTTTTTAGACACACTATAATTTTAATTTTATTTTTATTCCTTAATTTTTAAATTATGAATAACGACAAAAAATTTTGACTGTCGCAGAAATTCGACGGTTAGATTTTTCTAACGATACCCTATTTAGAGGATTAGATTTTTGTAATGATATCCTATTTATAGGAATCAGTACAGTGGTTCGACCGTAAAAGGGATATCTAGCCAACCACATTTCACTATTAATATACTGTACTGTATATCCATAATCAAACTAACTGCTTAGACTCTCTATAACATATTAATAAAAAGACAGCACTGTACACAGTAGAGAATAATTCAATAAACATTGTTTATTCACAGAACTAACGTTTGGTTTTTTCTTCAACTTCAAAAGAGCCATTTTAAATGGTTCTTTTGAAGAACCATTCAAAAAGACCATTTTTTCATTTTTGGTCAGTTGAGAGGTTGCATTTAAAATTAATGTCTTATAAAAAAAAAAAAAAGATTTTTATGAAGTAAGTAGTTGTGAAAGGTTGATTATCTTAATTGTTTACATTTTAATTTCCTTAATGATATGCCTCAATTCATGTTTAAAATTATATAATCATTTTTATATTAAAAAAAATTCTCTCATTTACAACTTTCACTTCAAACTTACAAATCTATTGTTTTACTGAATTTCAATAAAATGTATTATATTCTGTATGCTTACTAGTTTTTCCTTTGTTTTCAACTAATCAGAAGAGAGTACTTATTGAATAGTATTGTCAGTGATGGGAGGACTACAATAAGTTTCATTTTCGTGGTTTGATTTGTTTTAGTTTATGATGTCAAGTTTAGGACATAGAATATCAAGTCATCATCAAGGAAGAAAGATTATTTAAAATATTCATCAATATGCTAAAAACAAGAACATTAATGAAAGATCTTTATCATCAGTTAAACTAATATTAAATGAAATAAACATTTCAATAAAAATACAAGGTTGTTCAATAAGTTCGCGGAGCGCCATCTATTAGTCAAAATTAGAACTAAAACTTCGACGCCATTTTCATATTTGTTCTTTCTTAGAAACACGTCAAAAGTTTCATTTCGATCTGTTAATTTATTCATTGTTTAACCGCCCTTTATATCTAACGTGTTGTGCCTTTTTTTCAATATGGATAAAATTGAGCAAAGTGCAGTTATTAAATTCTTTGTAAAGAAAGGTTTAAAGGCAATGGAAATTCATACCGAAATGGTGAATGTGTTGGGTGAATCTGCTCCTTCAAAAACAATGGTTTGCAAGTGGGCTAGTTTGTTCAAAAGTGGTCGTACCAGCCTTGAAGACGATCTGCGAGAGGGACGTCCAAAAACTGCATCAACACCGGAAATCATCGGAAAAATACCGGATATGGTATTGGAAGACCGTCGATTGACTGAAAGAGATTTAGCAGAGGCTTTAGGCATTTCATTGGGCACAGTGAGCAATATTTTGAGTGTTAATTTGGGTTTCAAAAAACTATGTGCAAAATGGCTGCCGCATTCTCTAACGATGGAGCAAAAACACATTCGGATGCGACTTTGCCAGCAACATTTGGAGCGTTTTAAGAAGAATAAAAGCGACTTTATCCGTCGATTTATCACAATGGATGAGACTTGGGTCTACCATCATGATCCTGAATCAAAACAGGAGGCTAAGGAGTGGTGTGAACCCGGCTCTTCGGCGCCGAAGCGAGTTCGTGTGCAAAAATCAGCCAAGAAGGTGTTAGCATCAGTTTTTTGGGATGCAAAAGGAATTTTGTTTATAGATTACCTCCAAACTGGCAAAACAATCAATTCGGATTATTATTGTAACCTTTTGAATCAATTAGACGAAAAAATTCGTGAAAGAAGACCCGGATTACAGAAGAAGAAAATCATTTTCCACCAAGATAACGCACCTGCGCGCACAGCTCAAAAAACCATTGCTAAAATAACTGAATTGAAGTACGAATTGTTGCAACATCCAGCCTATTCGCCAGATTTAGCTCCCTCCGACTTCTGGCTCTTCCCACACCTCAAACAATCTCCGTGGAAAACGATTTTCTTCAAACGAAGCTCAATTTTATCCATATTGAAAAAAAGGCACAACACGTTAGATATAAAGGGCGGTTAAACAATGAATAAATTAACAGATCGAAATGAAACTTTTGACGTGTTTCTAAGAAAGAACAAATATGAAAATGGCGTCGAAGTTTTAGTTCTAATTTTGACTAATAGATGGCGCTCCGCGAACTTATTGAACAACCTTGTAAATCAATCAGTTAAATAGATTTTAAAAAGTAATTATTTTAATTAAATTATAAGCATTTAAAAAGTAGTCTGACCAGAATAGAATGATCAATTAATCTGTGAAAATATCATATGATAGGAAAATCTGTATTATGACTTAAAGTGAAGATTACCAGATTTTTGCTTTTCTCAGTTATATATGATTATAAAAAAATTGTTATATTTCTAAATAAATTAAAATTTTCTTCTAAATGGTTTTAACAATAGTCCTGAACTCTATGAATTATCCTTATTCCAATAAGTAATGCCTATTAATTGTATTGTGCATATTAACTGACAGATCATTCTATTTTGTTCGGATTTTCTGTTAATTACTAGTAAAAATCATTAAAACAGGAAGAATTAAGTGATATTTCTATTTCTGGCATCACATTTGATGTCATATCTTTGTTAAAAATATGACATCAAATGTGATGATTTTTACAGGGGAAACTAAATATTCAGAATAAAAAATACTTTAAATTTTAAAGCGATTTTCAAATATTTCACAAAAATATTTAAATATATATGATTTTTAAATATTTCATACATTATATTTTGAGTATCTTTTTATGTTCTTATAAATATAATAAAAATGTGATGGGGTGTCAAGAAAAAATATAACAAGCCACAAAAAATTTGAGACAGCTGATCTAGAACATAAAACTGAAAATATTCTGAATGCATTAAATTATATTTTTTCATGTTTTCAAACTTTGTTTTTCTTTAATATATAGAAATAGGATGGATCTGCAAATCATTTTGCAATGCATTAATTTTTTATATTCATTATTCTTATAATATTTAATAATTATATATTGATAAAACAAACAGTAAACTAAACACAAAAAAAAATTTATCTT
The DNA here is from genome assembly GCA_000484575.1 of Olivierus martensii. Lineage (NCBI taxonomy): Eukaryota > Metazoa > Arthropoda > Arachnida > Scorpiones > Buthidae > Olivierus > Olivierus martensii. The sequence continues at coordinate 19,016 of AYEL01075577.1, forward strand.
AACAATATTAATATAAAACTATTGATTTTCTAAAATGTTATATTTAAAATTATTTATTTATATTAATGCATACCTGAGTTTTCAATGCTATTACATCTTCACCAATATCTACCATCCAACTCCAGAGAAGTGAAAGGCCATGATAATCCAAAAACAATCTTAAACAAGCTTGTTCTGTTGTATTCTACATGTTAAAAATCAAAAATAAATATATATGTCATTATTTTAATGCTTTATAAATTAATTTTAAATTTAAATAATTATAAAGATATTAAAATTTTAAAATTAGGTTTATTTTAAACAAATTGTAAGAGTTTCTTGATTTAAGATTTATATTCAAAATGGCAGCCTGAAGTTCAGCAGATATTTTCCTTTAGTTCTATTTCTTATGTTATCGGCCAGTTAGGAGTTTTGGAGTTACTGATTATAAATCTGATGATAATTTTTTAAATTCAAAATGGCATGAAAATGGCTATATAAGTCAAATTTAATAATATAAATTATTATATAATTTTCATTATAAAATTAAAAATAATGGAGTTCTTAACACCACTAGTAGCAAGTAACAAAGAAATTTTAATTTCATAAAACATTCAAAATTAAAATTCCTTTGTTACTTGCTACTAGTGCTGTTAAGAACTCCATTATTGTATAAAAGCAAAAGGTTTTTTCCTATATCGTGTAAATTAAAAACAACATAGTTTATAAAATTATATATATGTTTATATATAGCCTATGGTCTGAGAGAAAAATGTAACTATAGTAATATGTTGCATATTTACAGTATATTTACAATATAAAATATAAGATAATTAAAAATTCAGTATATATCTAATTTATATTAGATAAATAATAATTTATATAAATATAAATTAATATAAATTTACATATATTACATTAATTACGATGACATACAATAGAGTTTAGCTATCTATACTAAAGTTAATTATCATTATAGTAGTGCTATAAATAATATGATATAAGTACCTCTAAGTACCTAACTCAATACTTAGAGATATATTAGTAACCTAGTCTATGCTAAATAGAAACTTAAATTATGTTATTAGGAAATTAGAAGTAGGTTAGTGAAAGATCTAGAACTATGTTAATATCTAGATCTATTTTATTTATTTATTTATGTTTTTAATATTATTAGTTTATACCTTTCGAAATATTAACTGCTTAAACTCCAAAATACTGAATAACATGTAGATGAAAGCACTATAAGCAGCTGTGAGAACAACGTAAATAATACTTTATTATAACAAACATTTTTGGCTAATTAAAGCCATCATCAGGTTACATATCAACATTATTAACGACAATAACGTTCTAGAACAATAATTGGTTCCAAAGGGCATGCCAATCTTTTATATGAAAAAAGGGGACACACACACACAAAAAGTTTGGAAATCCCTACTAAGCCAAATAAGACAAGATTAAAGTTATTGTATATGATATAATCCTTTGGTTCAAAATAATAAAATATCTTTATTTAATATAGCCTCGGGTTTCTCTTCACAATAATGATAAATTAATCCTGCATCATTTTCCAATATGAAAAGTTTTAATTACTAATATATTTTAAAAGTAGTAAGAATTTTTAAGTATCAAAATTAATTAAATCTAAATATCATACCTTAGATAATCCTGTCATCAGTTCTTTAGAACTATCAACTTTGCCAGGAGTTAGTGTGTTTTCATTTCCATCAGCTTGTACATCTGGCCATAATTTTAAATCATGAATTCCTTGCCTAAGTGCACTATATTAAAACAAAGTTGAATTTGGGATAGCTATTTATATACACTATGTCAAATAAGACAAGATTTAAAGCTATTGTATATGGTACAATCCTTTGTTTAAAATTAACAATTCTTATATGAAGAATTATGATAGAAAATTATATTGAAACTTGCCTTCTTTTTCCAAATATAGAGACAGTTGTTCCTCCAATAGGAATATTTTTTCTTGGGCCATATACATCCCAAACAGTAAGTGCAAGTACAGCATTTCTTGGTAAATCACTAAATTTTACAGGTAATGTTAACCATTCATTCCAACTGTAATAAAAATCAAATTTAGTTATTTTCATAAACTACAAATATATTTTTGTCATTATAAATAATTTTTATAATAATTAATGATTCAAAAATTTTTTACAATAAATAAAAAGTTGCAAAAATAAAATCATCACTTAGAAATTACAAAATTTTGCAATTGAAAACTGAATTGATATTTTTGATATATTAACTCTTAAGTACTTCTGGGATCAGTTGCTTGTGAGGGCTGTTATGACCTCACTCTTATTCAAGAGCCATGGCACTATAAGAGCCAAATACTAGGATTTAACTGTAAAGAAGGTAAATTATTTACTTTTACTTCTGATAGTGCTATATTATTTCTAACAAAAACTTCTAACAATGACTTGTGTTTTTGTTAGAAATAAATAAATGTTTCACCTGTCTGGGATTTCTGTTCTAGGGATCTTACCACTATTTGGGTGAAGCTAGATGAGGGTGATGCTAATAGGAAACTTATAATTTCCTCTGCATATTTCCCTTTGATAAGGACAAAGTACAACCAATACCTGAATTTGTGCTTTTGGTTGAGGGTGATGCTAATAGGGAACTTATATTTTCCTCGTCATATTTCCCTTTGATAAGGACAAAGTACAACCAATACCTGAATTTGTGCTTTTGGTTGAGTTCTGTCAAAAGAATCATTTTGATTTATTGGTTGGTGCTGATGCTAATTCTCATCATGTGGTTTGGGGAAGCAAAGACATTAGCTAAAGGGGTGATTATTTATTGGAGTTTCTAATGGGTACTAACCTCTTTGTCTTAAACAAGGGAAATGAACCTACTTTTGTTGTTATTAACAGAAGGAAGGTCATTGACCTAGCATTAGGGACTCAGAATAATTCTGATTTAATTGAGAATTGGCATGTGTCTGGTGAGCCATCTTCATTGGATCACAGATACATTTGCTTCAATTTAAAAGGTATGGTACCTAGTCAAGTAACATACAGAGACTCGAGGAGGATTAATTGGGCTTCCTTTAGAAAAGATCTTAAGTTTAACCTTTGGGGTATACTAAGTAGGTTTTGCTTTTACCAGATTCAACATGCAATCCTCTTATCCTATCATCAAAACTGTCCAGTCAGGACTGCTCGCTCATCAAGGGAGTTCCTTGGTGGAATGAACGGCTGGGCAGTCTTAGATTTAATGTTAGGTTTTTAATAAAGCTAAAAGGACAGGTAATTGGGACATATATAGAAGTGCTCTCACCTGTTATAATAAGGCCATTAGAAAGGCTAAAAGGTCTTCCTGGAAACAATATTGTCAGGGAATTGAGATCCATCTAGTGAAGATAATGTCTAGTTTTTGCAAAATTGGTTCTATTAAGCTGCCAGATGGCACTATAACTAGTACTAAATTTATAAAAAAAAAAGTATAACTAGTACTTGAAAGGACTCTTTAAAGGAACTTTTTCGAGTACACTTTTTTGCAAAGTTGGTTCTATTAAGCTGCCAGATGGCAGTATAACTAGTACTAAATTTATAAAAAAAAAGTATAACTAGTACTTGAAAGGACTCTTTAAAGGAACTTTTTCGAGTACACTTTGTTGGATCTACTTTGATTGAGGGTTTAGCCTGTCTACAGGTACAGTCCAACCTCGATGAATGTGTTTATCATGCCAAGATGGAGGACTGGAGCCTTGTTAGGGAGGTGATCAATCATTCTAATATTAAGTGGCAGGAGTGGATGGTTTTTTTGCCAGTGTTCTAGTATGCCATGTCTTTCGGGCCTGTTTGGTTTTTGACTATGTTCCATGATACTGGAGACAAGTAAGGATTTCTTTTATTCCTAACCTGAGTGTAGCTCTTATACCGAGGCTAAGTCTTATCATCCAATCAGCCTGACATCCTTCTTATTGAAGACATTTGAAAGGCTGGTGGATAGATTTGTCAGGGATAGAGCATTATTAAAGACCCCTCTCTATCATAGTCAATTTGCCTATCAGTCTGGCAAATCGACTGAAAATGCTCTCCATGAGGTTGTATCACACATTGAAATTGCTATTGGGTACAAGAAAATTGCCTTAGGGGCATTTCTTGATATCTAAGGAGCTTTTCAATCAACTTCTTTTGAGCAAATAAACCTTGCTGCTAGCAGACATGGAATCTGTTCAACGTTATCCATTGGACTGGCTCTATGCTGAGGCATAGAGTTGTTTATTGTATACTTTATGATGAGGAAGTTAAGGTTCTCACATACAGGAGTTGTCTGCAGGGAGAGTACTTTCTCCCCTTATTTGGTGGCTTGTAGTGAATGAATTATTAACTCTTCTCAATAGGAAAATTTTCTTCACTGTTGGGTATGCTGATGACACAGCCATCATTGTAGTGGGGAAATTTCCCAGGACTGTATCTGATGTCTTTCAGATAGCTCTCAATACAGGAACAGGAAAACAAAGCGATAGAAGGCTGTACTCAGAGGTTTAAGCCTTGGAAAATGGAAAAGAAGAAAGAAGTAGAAAGGAAAGTATGAAAAAAGTTAAAAGGATTCTATCAGAAGAAGTGTGATAGATCACTAGAGAAAGGAGAGGACACATCCATCACCATTTTTTATATAAAATCAGATTACAATTTACAATTAATGTAATTATAAAATAAAATTATACAGTTTGTATAACATTTGAAGATTAGTATAATAATACAACATGAATAAATATAATAAGGTTAAATACAATATCAAGAAGGTATTACAATAATAATAATAATGAGTAAATAATGTAACAATAATTAGTAACAACAATTTTTTTTTAACAAATTGAGTATATATATATAAAAAAAAAAGAGAGATAAGATAACAAGGATTTAAATTAAATAAGCTCTCAATACAGTCTCTAAGTGGTGTAATAGAATTGGATTTTCAATCTAAATCCAGCTAAGACTGTCACTGTACCTTTTGCACGAAGACAATTGGTGGGGCTAATTGAACCATCATTCTTTGATAAAAATTTGCATGTTTACTATCCAGGTATACCCTCAGTATACAGGTCAGGTATTTTACTGAAGACCTGTAAACCCATAGGGCTTTACAGGCCTTCATGTTAGACAAGGGATTGACTTGGAAGCCTCATGTAGCGTATATTATTGGAAAGGCCTGTAAAGCCCTATGGGCTTGTATGGGCATTTTGAGTAACACTTGGGGACTTAAACCAGGACTGTTACATTAGATATATACCATGGTTGTGAGACCCATTATTAGCTATGCTGCCATAATTTTGTGGCTAAGAGTTTTACTTAAAACTTGCAGGACCTAACTTGGTAAGATTCAAAGGTTGGTCAGTCTGAGCATCACTGAAGCTATGAAGACTGCTGCTACTGCTGCTCTTGAGGTCCTCCTGGGTATTCCTCCTTTGAATTTGTTTGTTGAGGCAAGTACCCGGGAGAGTTATTATAGACTCCATTCTTGTGTAAAAGGAATTTCTTGGTCCCACAACGTGGAGCATTTATCTGTTGAATGGAACAAATTACACTGTAACATTCTTGAGATGGGTAAGGATTACATGGTGCCTAGATTTAACTTCTTCTGGCCCTTCACTGTTGTTTCTCCTGGTTTGCAGAGCTGGGAAGGGGATTTGGGTGCAGTATCAAGGGTGGTTTGGTATACGGATGGTTCTAAAACCACCACTGGTGTTGGGGCGAGGGTTTACTGTGAGGGGACAGCAATGTCTTATTCCTATTCCCTCAGGCGGTTTGCCATTGTCTTTCAAACAGATATTTATGCTATTTCTGCATATGTTAAAATTAACCTTGATAGGAGATATATTAATAAACACATTTATATCTTATAAATGATTGATTCACAGCACAATTTAAAGTGAAAAACTTTATTTATTAAATAATTTGGCAATGTCTTATTCCTATTCCCTCAGGCGGTTTGCCATTGTCTTTCAGGCAGAAATTTATGCTATTTCTGCATATGTTAAAATTAACCTTGATAGGAGATATGTTAATAAACACATTTACATCTTATGATTGATTGATTCACAGCACAATTTAAAGTGAAAAACTTTATTTATTAAATAATTAAAGTACTTAAATTAAAACAAGTCAAGGGATGTGAAACATCTCGAGAAATTTGGCTAAAATTAGAATTAATTTTTCAATCAAAAGGTCCTGCCAGAAAGGCCACTTTACTAAAGCGTTTAACCTTGACGCATGGTAATTGTTTTTATATTTTCTAATGACTAGTATTGGACTTAGATCACACATTTAGATTATATTTAGGATCATGATAATTGTTTTTATATTTTCTAATGACTAGTATTGGACTTAGATCACACATTTAGATTATATAAAAAATACCAGAAATCTTTTTCTCCAATTATGAGATCATTATTCTCGAATAATGTTGGAGATGGGTGATTTGATTGCTTATCATTCTTTCTTTGGTAACATCTCTTTGCAATTATTAATGATTATTAAGTGGTTTCTAGGCTAAGATTCGGCTTAAAATAACTCCTCTTCCACCTAATCCGAAATATAGAGAATGACATCGATATGTAGGGTTATGATCCTTCACATAAATTTTGAAGTGAGATATCCAGATTCGATCTCTGCACTGAGTGCAAAGCCGAAGACGCATCCCATCTGGCAAATGCCGTCAGGTGTTTTGTTTGGTATTTTGCGTCTGATACTCAATTTTGGTTGACAAGATAATCGGGTTAACATATTTTCCATGTTTTTTTACAAAAAATTCAATATGGCAATTGTTAATTCGTTGTAATTTCCAATCAAATAAATTTTGAGTATAGTACAGGTTGAGTATTCCCAATCCGAAATTCCCAAATCTGTAACTTTGAGTCTGTCGGATGGCTGAGTGGTAAAGGAGGATCCGGGTCCCACACCTCCAGTTTTTCAGGTGAAGTCCCGGCCGGGCCTGTTGAACCCCATCCTTCAACCATCCAGTTGACCCCATCATAGGTGTTGCCCAGCCTTAAAATGGCATTAGAAGCCAATATTATCTTATATAAATTTGTGTTAGCAAAGAGCATTAATTAAAGTACTGTTTATATCTAAATTTTTAAAAAATTTTATTTCACTTCATTATATTTACTGTTTGATAGACATAATTTAGCCATCTTTATAGCATAGGACTGTAATAGGGAATTTGCACTGGATTTTACTAAAATCAGATAAAAATATTAATAATGTTAAGAAAATAAAATTTTATTAAAGAAACAAAGTTTCATCACAATCTAATAAACTCAAATGAAAATTACAAACGTTATAAAAATAGAAAATTTAATTTTCCCCCTTTTTAAAATAATCTTTCCAAACGTTTATATTGTCAAAAAACATATCAAATTTGAACGTGTATGAAAATTAAATTGAAGAAATTTTTTATTTTTATATTATGCTATTGATTTAATATAATTTGAATTTAATGAAAAATGTCAACGATACAAAATAAAAACGATTGGACAATTCCAAAATTATATTACTGTTATATAACCCCGTTTCATATTGTATATTTGGACGGAAAAAAATAAATGAATAAAATTTCTTATCGAATAAGATTGAATTTTCTCTTTTGATGTATTTTGACTGATTAAATAAGGAAAAAATTAATATTATATCAATGAAAAAAAATCAATACTTTTACTTAGAGACACTTTTTAAAATTTAATGAATATAACATGAACTAACATAACAAATTTTATTTTTATATTACTCAGATGTAATTTAATATTTTATCGTGTTTTTAAAATAGTTTTCTTTTGTCGTTTGACTAAATTAAATGAAATGTCACATGGTATTTTTGAATTTGAATAGAATAAAAAGATTATGCTTGTTTTAATTAAGTTGTTTTCTAAAATTCATCACAATAAATCAATATCTAAGAATATTTAAATAATTTTAAATTAAGGATTTAAAATTTAATGTTACGTCAAGTTTCTAGATCTCTACAGAAATATATATATATTACCAGATATTAATGATTAATTTTATATAAATTGTATTTTTTATTTACTTTTTAAATAATAAATAAATATACTACAAATATATTGATTTGTTACAATTGAATTTCTAAAAATAACTAGTGGATTTATTTTCTTCATCGGATGTTTTTATTTGCAGGGATGATAGATAGCCGACAGTTGCAGTTCCTAAGTTCTAATATCTCGTCTGTCTAATGTGTATCATTCTCTAGTAAAGGTACATTTGACCAGACGAGTATTTCATATGAAAAATCGCATTTCATTTGAGCAATTATACTTCATACAACATTTCTACAGACCTCATTAATAAAAATGTTTGTTAGATTCAACCGAATAGATATAAGAATATAGAATAACATCTGCTTTTTATGTCATGGCTTTGATTATTTGAAGTATTTATTCCCTTTTTATAATTATTTAAAAATAAGCGAATAGATAGACAAGAATTTTAAGTTTAATATACCATTATATTTAATATATATATTTAAAATGTTTAGTAATTAATTTCTTATACGATCACTCTTTTTTCTTCAAATACAGAGTAATTACTTACATAAAAAAGAATTTGTATATTCAAAACATGAATGACATTTTTAGAAAAATTACAAGAAAAATGTTTTATTAAAGAATTTTTCGATTAATTGCAGAATTTCAAGAAACCAATGGGAGCTATTCAATTCTCTTTTTAAAATTTTATATTAATACATATGTAGTTTTAATATACATAAAATGTTTAAAAATAACTTGTAAAACGAATACAGATAACTATGAAAATTAATTAATATGTTTTACTCGTAAAATTTATTATAAATTATCTAGTAAATTAGTTCAAAATCTAATAATTTAAATAGACGTTTTATATGTAACAATTTTCTTAAAATTACTGAAGATGACTTGTTAAAATTGAAAGTACTTTAATTATTTAATAAATAAAGTTTTTCACTTTAAATTGTGTTGTGAATCAATCATTTATAAGACTGAAACTACAAGTGATATGGCAATAAGTAGTAATAACACATTTATATCCTATTTGATAGTCAGGCTGCTCTTAAAGCACTTGGTAGTTTCTTGCTTTGCTTCTAAGCTTGTATGGGAATGTTGTCTTCTCATTGAGGAACTGGCTACCAGAAACAGGGTGCACTTGTTTGGGTGCTGGGGCACAAGGGGATTGAGGGCAATGAGGTTGCTGATGGGCTTGCCAAGGACGGGGTTTCTTGTCTCTTTATTGGACCTGAGCCTGCCCTGGACATCAGATCTGATGCATTTGGGTTGGTTGTCAGGGACTGGTAGACAGCCCAGCATCTCATTTACTGGAGGTCTACTCCTGGTCTTAAGGCAGGCAAAAGCTCTCATTTTGGGTTTCTTTGAATACAGAGAACTAAAGAGTTGCTCTCACTGCATAGAAATGGAGTTAGGATTGTTTCAGGGCTCCTTACAGGGCATTGTCATCTCAGAAGACATCTTCATTTAATTGGGATTGCTAATAACCCTACTTGTAGAAGATTTCACTGCATAGAAATGAAGTTAGGATTGTTTCAGGGCTCTTTACAGGGCACTGTCATCTCAGAAGACATCTTCATTTAATTGGGATTGCTAATAACCCTACTTGTAGAAGATATCAGGATGAGGATGAAACTCCCTTCACATTTTGTGTAAATGTGTGGCCCTTTCTTGGCTAAGATATGATCTTCTTGGGTTGCACTTTCCTGCACCAGAAGATCTGGCTACAGTCCCATTGAAGAAGATACAGACTTTTGTGATTAAGACGGGACTTCTTCTGGGATGATTCTGTCAGGGGCACACAGTATACCATTGGTGGTTGCAGTGTTAGGGCTGTGAAAGCTTCCCCCCTTCCTACATCTACAATATGATATTTATTACCCTATTACTTTGAATTCAAGCTGAAGTAGGATTTTAAAATTGGAAAAAAATAAAAATGATTTTATAATAGGTATTGAAAAACAAGAAACATTTTTATTTACTTAAATAGGTACTAATCAGATATCTTCAGATATACTACCAACTTTTGACATTTTCACTTTCAGAACTTGAATTCTCATCATCACTATTGAACCAGGGCACATCATCTTTAGTCTCATTTAAATTATTAGTAATGTAACATTTTAAAAAAAGATTTTTTGATAATTTCCTCAGGGATATCTTTCCAAGAGTGCAAAATCCACTGAGCTATTGTAGATAATATACTCATTTTATGTTATCAGTTGATGTCAAAGGATGATCTTCTCGATTTAACCTGCTTCATAATGGGTTCTCATTCTATCTTTAAAGAGTTTGTTAACAGACACAAGTCATTAGAGTTAACTAGTTATATCTTATGATATTATTACCAGATCAGTTTTTTGTTTTTACTTTTATGTCATCAGTTAAATGTTTACAGAATGCATACATTACTAGCATGCTTGATTTTTTTTTTTTAAATAGCACCAGGTCTCTTCTCCCAAACATGTTCTAATCAATCTTTCATCAATTCTGTTGTCATCCATGCATTCTTTTGTGATCAAATTATAACATCCTTAGGAAAATTTTCCTTGGGTACAGGTTTTTGTTTAAAATAATAAAAGGTGGCAATTTGTTTCCATCAGCAGTTTATAGTAATTCATGATTTTTCTTAAAATTCAAATATGGCCAGATATGACGTGATTCTACACAGCTGCTATCAAATGGAAACTAGATTAAATAAGAAAAGTACGAATGGGGGACCACCAAATAAACTGTTATCAACAGTTGTAATACTATGCACATAAAGAAAATTTTCCTTGGGTACAGGTTTTTATTTAAAATAATAAAAGGTGGCAATTTGTTTCCATCAGCAGTTATAAACTATAGTAATTCATGATTTTTCTTAAAATTCAAATATGGCCAGATATGACGTGATTCTACACAGCTGCTATCAAACGGAAACTAGATTAAATAAGAAAAGTACGAATGGGGACCACCAAATAAACTTTTATCAACAGTCGTAATACTATGCGCATAAAGCGGAAAACAAAAACCCAATCGTTGGGGAGTGGGAGATCGAGAGAAAAAAATGTTAAAATATTTACTTTGAATTTAAGTCGCATCCAAATTTTATGTCTTAAAAATCTGAATAAAAAGTGCGGCTTAAATTGGAAGTAATATAGTATTTATTTTGATAATTAAAAAAAAATTTTTTTATCTTAGAAATTGATAATGTTTCATTATATATAATATCAATGCTAAAAGCATATAATCTGAATAAAAAGTGTGGCTTAAATTGGAAGTAATATGGTATTTATTTTGATAATTAAAAAAAATTTTTTTTATCTTAGAAATTGATAATGTTTCATTATATATAATATCAATGCTAAAAGCATTAGATATGATTAACAATAATCTGCTTCTACTACATTAATATGAGTAAATATTGAATAAATAAGCACTTTTAACAGTGAGAAACTTTTTAATGAAATTGAACAGTTTTCAGCATGCAGCCCTCTTTAGATTGTATATGGACAAGAATGTCTTGTTAAAATTTAAACATAGAATAATATTAAGTTGCTATAGTTACAGAAAATAATAAAATAAAAATAAAATTAATAAAATAATATAATATAATATAAATATATTTAAACATAGAATAATATTAAGTTGCTATGGTTACAGAAAATAATAAAATAAAAATAAAATTAATACAATAAAATAATATAATATAAATAAAATAAGGTGAACATGTATAAAACAGCAATCTTCTAAAACTAGTATTAAATAGTGAATGTGAATTATATTTTATTAGGGACAGGGAGTAAATTCTTCTCAATAGTGTATACCCATGCTGCAGATAGTTCATATAATATCAAGAAAATGTATAGATTACAATGCTTTTAGCATTATATGAAAAATTATATAAAATAAAAAAAAATTATATTTATTATTGATAATCTTATATTAATCATCATCATATATTAATAGTCAAACGTGGCTGGCTGGCTGGATGTCCCTTTTTCAATCACTACTGTACCGATTTCTATAAATATGGTATCATTAGAAAGGTCTAATTTTTGGATGTCAGCAACAGCCAAAATTATTTGTTATTAATAATTTTAAAAATTAAAGAATAAAAAATAAAATGAAATTGTAGTTCCTCTAAAAAAACAGAATTCACAGATGGCACTCTAACATAATAATGGATGCCATTTTACGATTCCATCTTGGATTCGATATGAGTTCAGAGGTGTTTTTGTCGTTATATACAGTATTATTAGATTAAATATATTATATTTCTGCTCATTTATATGAGCAAGTAATTTCTAGTTTATATTAAAAAGAAAATATAAATTGAACACCCAATGTTAAGTAAAAAAATTTGTCCTCGAACTGGAATATATTATTAACTAATAACATTGATTTCTATAGGAAAATGACTTTAACTTACGTGATTTTAAGATATGTGAAGTTTTTTAGAAGGAATTAATAATATAAGTTGGGCAACAAGTTCATAAATACTATATTTCAGAATAAATTAGTAAATTCTTAGATTCAATGCAAATAATGAATTCTCTGAAAATCTTGAATTTTTATTTCAACCAAAAAATTTTTCTTAAATAGACAGACAAAATGAAAACAATACTGTAATTTTAAAAGACTTCTTTCTTCAAAAGAAAATAGAAAACAACATACAAGTTCTTTAAATACATAAAAACACAGCACTTCTTGCAGTAAAGTATCAAACTAAATTTATTAGCTTAAATACAAGCGAACGTTTTCGATGTGCTACACATCCTCTTCAGGCACGCAAAGACATTAATAGAACCGGGACGATTAATGTCTTTGCGTGCCTGAAGAGGATGTGTAGCACATCGAAAACGTTCGCTTGTATTTAAGCTAATAAATTTAGTTTGATCCTTTTCTGCAAGAAGTGCTGTGTTTTTATGTATTTAAGTAGTCTTAGTTGAAGCAGTTTAATAGTATTGTTAAGTTCTTTAAAATTTAAGATATATTATTTGATTAATAAAACATTGAAGAGTATAAGGGCCAAAATTTGAAATATCAAACTTCCACAAAATCATAAATTGTAATTATAAAATTATATATATGATGTAATACCAGTATATCACTTGGTTGTGTAATAATTCTCTGTACTGAGTCCCATAATGTCCGTATAAAACGGGGCGTGTATCCATGTGTTATAGCATGTTGTACTATGGTGGCATATTCTTTATCGATAGCTTGGGGGTGATAGCAGTGTGTTCGTATACGTTTTAATAAAAAACAGAATTCAACATATGATAAATTCAGCATTAGTATGCAGTATGATTTGAAATGTTGCTTGAGAATGGCGTCGAGCCGAAAACGTTTGCGATGTTATGTAAAATAAATGTTTTTACTCTACTGCATACTAGTGCTGAATTTATCATATGTTGAATTTAAGAGTTTTAAGCAGTTTAAAAGAAAAATCTTATTCTAAAAAACAGAATGCCATTGTTTTATAGGTATATAGATCAGGCGACCATCTGGGTATAAAGATGGGAACATATATATCTTTTCTGTAGACTGATGTATAAAATGTTCTGTTTTTTATTACAATGTTTACATCAAGGAAATGTATGTTATGCTCAGATTGTTGTTCTATATATTTTATACGGACATTATGGGACTCAGTATACTGAGAATTACTACACAACCAAGTGATACACTACTAACCCATACACACGAACAACCCCAGACATATATAACATCGGTCTCATATACGATCCCAATGAAACCACTTAAAAAAGCGCTTGAAAGAAAAACCTCACACTACATAGTAGACTAACATATAGTAAACTAAATACCACATACCACATGGTAAAGAAACCTCCGACCCAACCACATAAAGGATCTGGGGTATACACTATACTATTATACAATAATACCCTCCAACAACACAAAATATATATAGGTAGTACGATAAGAGCTTTAGATATTAGGCTTAAGGTACATCAAAGCTATATACAGGCGGCCAGATTAACAACTGCATTAGCAAAGAGGGTATATGAATACGACACAAATATCTTTTGGAATCGAGCCAAAATCGTAAAATCAGTTAATAACATAGCAGAAATCAGAACAACAGAGGCCATGGTTATTATTAACTGCTACAAAAAGAATAAATTTTTCATATTTAATGATAATCCTCCATATAATATACCACTGCCATGGAGTTATAATATTAGCTTATCTCTGGCTCCAACTCCGGCTCCTCCAAAACTTCCTGGCTCCATGGCTCCGACTCTGGCTCCAGCTCCCCAGCCCTTGTTCCCAGGCTAAGTGATTATTTAATAGCCTCTCATTTCTGCTTCTTAGAATTTTTATCGTTTCAGTAATTACGGGTTGCATTTTCCATACTACTGATCTGACCACCTTTGCTTTCTCCCATTTTGTATCTAGATCTTTAGAGTACGCCTCTGTTGCCAAGGCAGTGATCTATTTGGCTTGTGCTATATCATTTTTATGCTCCTCTATTCTTTTACTTAAATTCCTTGTCGTGACTCCTATATACGCTGCCTCCTCTTGGGTACGTGTGTCTTTAGTTGGGATCTTGTATACTCCACTTTTGTCAAAATGATGCAAAGGTTCCTTCTCATTTCTCAACTGATTAAAGATGGTTGGGCTTCTATATGCTGTTAATCTCTTATTATTCTTTTTGGCAATTCATCTAACCACCTCTAAATACTTAATATGGTATGGTACTGGTGTGTAGTTGTTTGGGTTATCCATAATCCCATTTTTCCTGTTAGATCATGTATTTATTTCTTTTTTTACTTTGTTTAAAACTCTCTTTAGGAAGGATTTCATATACCCATGTTGCTGTCCTATGGTTTCAATATACAGTAGTTCTTGGCGTAGGCCTTTCTGTAAAAACTTCTGAATGCTGACTCCTTATATCCTAATGGATCATTCGACCAACCTGATATAAGCACTGGCCTATATGTCGGCTTTCTATAGACCTTCGCCCTGAGGTTTCCTTGGTTTATTTCAACAGTTAAATCCAAAAAATGCACACCAGTTGTACTATGTTGGTCTTTTATCAACCTTAGTCCATACTGTTCTATGGTAAAAGCTTCAGTAAAAACATCTATCTTATCCAAATGCTTCCATATGACCAAGATATCATCCACATAATGGACATACAACTTCATATCCGCTTGGAAGATCGGGATTTTTTGCTCCTCTACTGCTCGTAGGGTAATTTCTGCTAATGTCCCCACCATTGGACTACCAGTGGGAACTCCAACCCATTGGTTGTCCAATGGGTTGGGGTTCCCATTGCTGCTTATATAATATTATTGCTTGTGTAATATTCCTTTAAGTGCAAAGTAGGAGCTGTAACATATAAGGTGTGCTATTTCACTTAAAAGATAAGAGATATCACTCACTTGTGGAACATTCTGCAACAGGAACCTGTAGAAATGGAGACATACCGGTACTATCCTCAAAGATGGATATAGAGTTTTGAAATCATAAGTGGTATATACATCTTCCTGGTCTGTGTTCACATTCCTGATTTTATTTAGTACAGTGGTTGCAATAGTTGCTGAAGTCCCTAAGATATGATTACACAATTTAGCAATCCGTCTCCCCTAAGATATGATTACACAACTTAGCAATCGTCTTTTCAAATTGGTAGGTAGGGGCTTGTCTCTTCTCCACTATGGTTCAATGGGTGTCTTATGTGTCTTTACATAGGCAAAGAGCCTGGGACATACTAGGGCCTCTTTTTCGGAATCTTCCAAAATTGTGGGAAGTTCTTATCTTTCACAATCTTATCAAGTTTTTTTCATTATATTTCTAGTGGGATCTGTGAGGAGCTGCGTTGGCTCTGTGCTGTTAATATAATCAAACAAGAAGGACTCATCATTAACACCATTTTCCTCGTTTTGTCATCCTTGTGATTATATAGTGGTTCTCCTTTAACCAACCATGCGTCCTCTTTATAAGATTTCTCTGATATTTAGCCTCTTTGTCCTTACGGGTGTTCCAAATTCTCATCCTTTGATTGAGGAAACTCCATCTATGTCTGTCCTTCTCTGACTGTTCTGTGTCTCTTAATAACTCCTCAAAGACTGGTATGTCCTCCAGAATGCTTTTATTATCCCAAACTGCATATGAAAGCCCTTTCTTTATAATCGTCTCCACTAAAGGTGGGATCTCTATGTTATCTGTCGGCCGGATGGCCGCGTGGGAAAGGTTCGGCTTACCACCCTGGAGGATGCAGGTTCAGATCCGGGTCCCACACCTTCAATTTTTCAGGAGGGGTCCGGGCCCGGCCTGTTGAACCCC
This sequence comes from Olivierus martensii, assembly GCA_000484575.1. Classification (NCBI taxonomy): domain Eukaryota; kingdom Metazoa; phylum Arthropoda; class Arachnida; order Scorpiones; family Buthidae; genus Olivierus; species Olivierus martensii. The sequence goes on from AYEL01075577.1 coordinate 35,331, forward strand.
ATCCTTCAATCATCCGGTTGACCCCATCATGGGTGCTGGCCAGCCTGTGATGGGAGCTATAAATGGTCGCCGCCAGATAAAGAATATCCCATGAGGATATGGCGGCGTAATAAAAACTAACTAACTCTATGTTATCTAAGACTGTCAGAACTTGGTATAGTTCAAATTTATTCTTTCTATATGGGCCTAACTGTTGCCTAAAAACCCATTTCAACTTCTTAATATATTTCTGTCTTAATGTTTGCTTGAGTTGTTCAGTCTTGTTATTGAAATCATTAAAGAAGTCTGTTAGGTTCCCAGTTATGTCGAACAATTTCTTACTACAAGTCTCCTGCAATTCCCATAGTTTATAAAAACCTTCATTTCACTTCTGTTATTGCCGCTTTCAGGCAAATTTGTTTCGTTCTCCTTAAAATTGTCTTGGACTTGATTAGTAATCTTATCTTCGATATTGTAGTTGGGAACACTCCGTTTAATCGGCATTCTTTCAAGAATCCCCATGTTTCTTCCATAGAACTGCATAAATGTTAAGACAAACTTACACCATCTAGGACAAAAGCATATGTGAATTGTATATATTTATAATTAAGGTTGTGTGTATATATGTTATTATTGCTTATATAATGGTATCTTATTATGCTAAAAAGATTTTTTGTATGTAAACGTTGATTAGTTGTGGATATTTAATTTAGTTCAATGATTTATGTAGATAGCATCATTGTTATTTAACTTCGTGAGACATTAATAGAACTGTTTATTCTTTTTATAGAGTGTTTGATTTAGAATGTGCCTGATGATGGCGATGTAGCCGAAAACATTAGCGTTTTTATGTTTAATAAATATTATAAACTTTGCTGCTATTTAGTGCTGTTTTTACCCAAAAGTATATCTAGTTTAAGCAGTTGTTTGTTTTGGAAATTTGAGATTTGCAATCTGTAAATCATCAATTGAGAAATGCTATTTTAATGGATTGATAGCATAAATTTTAGCAGTGTTTTATAATGAGAAAGATAAAGATGAAGATAAAGATCATATTATATCCTGTCCCAACTTTAATTTTATGACTTTCATGTACCAGCTTTGATGGATGTTATATATACCTTTGCTTTTAATATGTAGCATGAAAACTGTCTAAGATTAGTGTATTAACTGCACAAGAGAAGCAGTAGGCTTCAAATTGAAACATGAAGTTAATCAGATTTGTAACAGGGCGGTGCTGCCGTCTGCAGCATAACACAACTATCACTTAGAGGTGAAGTAAATTTTTATCATTAAATTTAATTAGATAAAATCATAATCATTGAATTCCCCAGTAAATATTATAAATGTTTATATAAATCATCAAGAGTTATTCTTTTCTGAATCTCATCAATTTTTACTTCAAAATGAAATTACTGAAAACAAAATTATTAATAACTTGATATGTTTGACAATGCAGTATTGAACAGAAATAATGTTTAATAGTAAGAATTCCTTTTAATTTTGGTTATTTTATTATTAGCAAATATTTTAATAGAAAGTTTCACAAGTATATTGACAATACAAAATTTATTTACCATTCCTAATACAGTAAGACCCCACTTAATGCTGTTTGAATATAATGCGATTTTTCCGAATGATATATTTATTATTGATTCACTTTGGTGCAATTTTTCAAACTCTTATACTCACATAAATCCGAATCACATCCGAAATCATTTGATACTCCTATGCCATTATGGAATGTGTTTGATATCAGTACAGTGCAATGCAGTATATACTAAACAGTGCTGTGAAACTTGCAATGGATTTTCTCAAAACAAGTTTATTCACTGTTACAGAAATTTTAGGATTAGTTTATGCAAATTTTGATAGAAGTTCAAAGGCAAGATGAAGTGTCATGCATGCAATGTCTTGCTATTGACAATTGCTTGAACAAAAGAGGAAAAGACAAACAACATTAGATGACTTGACAACAAGAAAAAACAAAAAATGTCAAATGAGGAAGAATCTTCTTCATCACCAACATAAATTATCGACTCAAATATTTTTTATTTTCATCAATGATTTATGAATACAAATCAATATTAGCAATAAAAATATATATATAATTAATATAATACAATAGTAATACATGTTGCAAAATAAAATTTAAAATATTTACGTATATTTTTTTATTCACTGCTCTTGTTCACTTATCCCCTTTATGTATTAAGATGACCTCATTTAACACTGTTTCATTTAGCACTTTGTTTTCTTTGAACATATCCCCTGCATTAAACGAGGTCTTACTGTAATTCAAAATGAGTTATTTTTGAATATTTTTACTTGTTGTACTAAAATTATTTCATCAAAAAGTAAACTAGAAAATTTCTTAGTTGATAAAAATTTAATACAATAGATTATACAAAATTTTTCATTAATAAAATAATTACATTTAACTAAACTTTTGTGTGGTTTCAAATAATTCTTTAGTGAATGATTCCAGACTTTCTATTAGATAATAAACAATATCTAGTCACTGACAAATCTTTGCTAACTTGTAAAAGAAATGATTTATTTTGTCTTTTGTATAAATTGGGACAAATATCTATACCAACTGATGATAACTTTTCTTGATATTTTTAATTTAATATCAGAAAAAATAATCACAATATACAAGATTAATTCACAAATCTTAATCAATCAAAACATTTTTGATCACTCATTAATAGATTAAAAATGTTTTTATTGATTAAGATTTATGAATTAATTTTGTATATTGTGATTTTTTTAATATTCTGTGATATAGATGAATTGTGATGATAATTTAATTTTTCAAGTTTTTAAATATATATTTCTTATTATATAAAAATTGTATCAGAAACATTCAAATTCAATCTAAGAACTTCCAAACTAATTTTGATATCTCTTCACACACACAAACTATTTTCCCCTTTTAATCCAATTTGAATATTAATATTTATTTACAGCTTTCTCACAGTAACAATCAAATTTTATCAGGCATTATTAAAAAACTGCAATTCTTGAATAATGAGTTAATTTAAGAATTCTAAAAATTGCAGTTTTTAAAAGAATACATTATTAAAGGAAATAACTAAATGATATATTATTTTTGAACAACAGAATTAACAATAAAAATAAATTTATTGTTAAGTATGTAAATAATTGAATTAAACTTGTTTATAGTTAAATTATTATTACTCAATATTAACAAATATTTAAAAAATATCCCTGTAAATCCAAGTAAGTATTTACTACATATCCATAAAGTTTTTGGCATTTCAATTAAAGTGCATTAACTACATCTGCTGGATGGGTAACTGAAAAATATTTTGGTAAATAAATAGTGTATGCTACTGAAAGTATTTCTGAATAACTTATTAAGATTTATGGTAAGAGAATTATAATATATTATGTATAGCTGTATATATAACATATCTTCAGAACTATTTAAAATAAAAATATATTGACATATGAAAAGAACTTGAAATATCTGTTAAAATTTTAAATAATTTACTATTATTACTTAATTTACTATTAATATTTGTCTTTTAAATATTATATTTTACATTATGATGTAATTTCTATATTGCTTCTTTTGCTAGTTGTAAAGCAATACAGTAGGTTTCCTACTTATGTGGTTTCAAAAGTACATGGATGCATAAGTTTTATTTTTGTTGAATTCCCATAAAATGCAAATGAAAAATTCATTGAACAATTTATTATTTTGCAAAAATATTGCTTGTGGCCTTAAATTATCGTATGTATGCTTAGAGTACATAAATGCTCATAAATTTTATTTGACTATTCCATTTACTAATGCATCCATTCCTGAATATTGAATTTATGCATTATTAAACTTATATGGTTTTTGATTTATGCAGAAATTTTTTGGATGAATTAACTGCATAAGTCAGGGATCTACTGTATAGATCAGGAGTCGGCAACGCGGTACCTGCGGGCACCAGGCTGCCCGCGAAGCAATTTTAAGTGCCCGCCGTTCAAATATTGAAATCTAAATTTTAAATATTTGAGCAACAAATACTGGTAGTTGTAATGAATAATTTAAGTAAAAACTCTTTACAATTGCACACTTTGATTTTATCTTCGCCATTTTAACAATTGTACAAATTGTACAATTAAATTTTGATGAAAACTGAATCTTGGTAACATATATTAAAACACTAGATGAATAGATGAATCAATTTTCGAGTACTAGAGACATCTGATGCCGCATATAGTGAACTATTTTCTGCCCCAACTATCCTCGTATACTCTATCCATCCATTGCATGCTACGGTGCCTGCCGAACTCCCGCATTTCTGAAATATGCCCTCCTATTAAAAATGGTTGCCGACTCTTGGTATAGATTTTTCATATCATTGTAAATGCTCTATTTTAAATTTTCAAATAATTTAGTAGTTTTATTTCAGTTATTAGTAGTTGTAATAATGAAATGTAGTTATTTTTAATAAATTTTAGAAAGCAATATACAGTGGGTTCTCATTTAAAGTCAGGGTTAGGTCCTGAAAATCACAATGTTAACTGAAACTAAAAACTCCATTAACCTAGCATATAAATTTTCCAAGGTGTAATTTCTAATTTGATCCTGCTCCTCTGAATAGAAAACCAAAGCATTGGCACCTAGTTAGTCTGCTTGAATGTTTTGTGTGCTGTATAGTTTAATTAATATATTGTTCATAGACAATATTATATATTTGAATTAGTGTTCATATAAAGTATGATTACTTTTCTTTCTATAATTATAGGTTTTCATCTTTTTTTACACTCTATTATGAATGAAAATGTAAGAAAGTAGTGCTTTATTCCTTTTTGATGCCTTAAAATTTATAATTAATCAATTTAGTTTTTGTTTGTGACATAATAGCAAAATAGTGATAAGTGGGGAGATGTTAAATGAGAACCTATAATGAATTAAATCTTTAGAATTGATATAGATGTATAAAGTTTGAAGAATATATTTGCACATCTTTCAGTGAAATTCATATCTGTTTTCTTTTTTATATATTCAAAAATCAAACAATATTTAAGCAAAATCAAATTTACATTAATATTTTAGACTTTGAATGGGCATAGCAAAATTTATTGATTGTAACATTCAATAAAATTGCATTTATTAAACAGACTTGTCTATATTTTAAACATTTCTTTAAACAACATAGAAAATTTAAAATTCTTTTAGGATCAAATTATAGGACAACTTCAGTAATTATAGTATTTATAATTTGCTCCACTTGAAGATTTTAAATCTTGTTTCTATTATGCAGAGTGATTATAATTAAAGTTCCCATTTTAAATCTCTCTAAAAGGAAAACTACAAAGGAGATCATAGGATTTAAATTTCTGAAATAAAAATTAGTTCACAAAGGCACAACCAGGCATGAAAAATGGCTTTTTATGATAGTTCATAATGAAAATTTTTTTATAAAATGTTGTTTAATATCTACAAATTGCACTGGACAACAAAAAGTCCTGCTTGCATGCAAAAGTTTTACAAATTTTAGGTATGTTTGGAGAAAAAGCTTTGTAACTTCTTGCCATGCTTTTCTTCCCATATGCATTTTTATGCAAATTTGAACTTTGAACACAATGATTCTCACCACCATAAAGTGTGTTCTGTAGTCAAAACATCAAAATGTTGCAAAGATGACATTGTCATTAAAAGATCACACTTTATTTGTGACATGCTTTTATCGGTATGATAGTAATGCAGTGGTTGCATTAAGATGCAATCGAATATTGAAAGAGAAAGAGTAAAAAATGCCAATTACTCCAATTGTTTGAGGCAAATGATATAAAAATTCAAGAATATAGATCTGCTAACTGTTAAATCAGGATGAGGTAGAAACCATAGTGATAGAGAAAGAATCCATGTCAAATATACACAGAAACTGCAGTTTGTATTCTGTTACACAGTGTAAATTTGACAATTACTACTGTCAATACTTACTCAATAGCAACTACTTAAACTCCTATAAACATATATACAGTTTTACAAGTTCTAATAAGCAGCAGAGACACTTTTAAACAACGAATCTTTTACTGAAGGAATGTTTTTGGCTCTTTAAAGCAATCTTCAGGTTCATACATAAAAGTTTTCTCAGCTGTTCTAGAACATTCAGCGGTTCTACAGAATTTGATTTAAACGTATAACTAATAACAAATGGGTTACCATGGTTACATAACTCATTGGTTCCTTTATAATATAAACAATGTGCAATCTTTTAAAATTAAATTAAAAAGTAATAAACGTAAAAAGTTTTAGCTTCGTCTCACATCGTAATCGCATACTCCCATGCTTTAGGTATACTTGTCACTTTTTTGTTCAATAAGCTTTCTCCGTTTTGTCTCCTTGCTATTTCCAACGCTTCTGTTGTATACACATGTTCTTTTTTACTTACCTGTCTCACCACCTTAGCCTTATCCCATCTATCTAAGTATCATTCTCATACGTGTCTATTGCTAGTGCCGTACTTAAGTTCCCTTTCTGGATGTCTCTTCTGTGCTCGGATAGTCTCTGCTCTAATGTTCGGGAGGTGACCCCTATATATTTCGTGTATTACGATGTGAGATGAAGCTAAAACTTTTTACGTTTGTTACTTTTTAATTTAATTTTAAAAGATTGCATGTTGTTTATATTATAAAGGAACCAGTGAGTTATGTAATCATGGTAACCCATTTGTTATTAGTTAGTTATAAGTTTAAATCGAATTCTGTAGAACCGCTGAATATTCTAGAACAGCTGAGAAAACTTGTATGTATGAACCTGAAGATGGCTTTAAAGAGCCAAAAACGTTCGTTCAGTAAAAAATTTGTTGTTTAAAAGTGTCTACGCTGCTTATTAGTGCTTGTAAAACTGTATATAATGTCAATAAAGTTGTTCAAAAGATGTTGCATTACTATCCCTACCAAATCATCTGTGTCCATAATGATGCATTGTGGTAAGAGTCATTGATTTTGCAGTTCCATGCAAGAATTGAAATAGTGGCCTTGGAACATCTTGTGACAAGTGTGGCCTATTTTCACCTGAATGGAGTTATGAACACACACAACTGCAGAATTTGGACAATACAAAAGCCAAACATTGTTGCTCAAATCCCCTCTATATTCACCCAGATTTACTGTTTGTAAGTTTGTTAGTGCCGGTGTTATACTTGGGCCCTACTTTTAAGAGAATTTGTCAAGCAGTCCTATCATGAGTTCCATAATTGTTTCATGCTGAGTCTATTAAAAACCTAAGTGATATAGAACCTCTAACAGTGTGAAATCAGTACAGTATTCATGGATAATGGTGCTCCATTGCATATTGGAATAGATGTTAAACATTTACTGTGAGCACATTTTGTGGACAATAGCATTTTCTTATAGAATGGCCACTTCAATTACTTGATCTGATTTCTTGCGATATTTTTGCTTTGTGGATATCTTAAAAAACTTACAATGATAACATTACAAATTTATCAGAACTGAAAGATGCCATAAGCCAACATATTCATAAAATTCCCCTTGACATGTACAAGCAACTGTAGGAAATGCAATACTCCATTTTCAACATGTTGCAGAAAATGGTGGATATCACTTTGAACATTTGTTAACCTAATTGTTAATTGTAAACTTACTCAATACTGAGAATAAAGTGACAATTTTTCAATTGGTGATGAATTTATGAACTATTTATTAATTAATTATTATTTTTATTTCAGAAACTAAAATCCCAATTCTCTTTTTATCATATTACCAAGTTCAAGTTTTATCAAGTTACCAAGTTATATTCCGTGATTTCCGTTTTAGAGGGGTTTAAAATGTGAACTTTAATTATAATCACCCACTACAAATATTTAAAATATAAACTATTGGAATCTATTTTAAGTTTATAAACTTATAAAAACTTTTATAAGTTTATAAGAAGTTTTTGATCATAATTTTCATTAATCAGTAAAATGTTTTTTTGTCATGTAAAACAATTAAAATTATTTGGTTTAATAACAATTTTTATCAAATTTTCATTATATAACAATTATATTGCTTGATGCATGCTTTCTAGGATATAAAAGTATAATCTGTCTTTATTGACAGATTATACTTTTGGATTTATAGAATACGAAAGTTATGTGAGAGAGTGATTTCAATGAAAATAAACAATAATATATTTTTTTCTTATAACAGGATCATGAAATATTATTTGCAAGCAATAATATAAATTCTATCAGAGGAGTTTGATATCTATGATAAAAAAAATAATTCTAAATTAATATTAATGTCTGAAGAGTCAATTTGCTAATTGGTCTTGGTGGTCTAATGGTTTTGGGATGATAACTCAAAGGTCCCCGACTCAAGCTGAAGCAGATTTTTCTTCAGATAAATTAATTAAAAATTCCAATTTAATCATTAATACATAGATGGCACCATCATTAATTCACCATTTTTAATCATTATTGTATTTATTAATTATGAGTTGGTGCAAATATTATTATAAATTCTTTACAATTATTAAAATTTCAATTAAAAGTATCAAGGAATTAATTTGGCAATTTAGGTTCTATTTGGAAGTTTGGTTTATAAAAGGGGTGTTACCTTCCAAAGGTTAACAAAAATATATCATTTTATTTTTATAACTATTAAAAATTTTAATTTTTATTAAAGTTAGTAGTAATGGCTTTAAAATTATGATATATATTGTCATATAATATACTTTAAATATTTTCTTCTTCATTGGTGCTAAACACCATCAAACAAAAATATTCTTTCTGTTGTAGAATATTATCACCTCTGAATTCTCTTCTATATTATCTAAATTTTGTATACTTCATCTTTTTAAAAAAATCAGTAATTTAGATTTGTTTGTTTTTGCATGATACATCTTTGTAAACTTCATAGTATAGAACTAAATAATTTTGAACTTTGTGCTCCTTTCACTCAAAAGGATCATAAAATACAGGACTTCAGATAAATTTTTTTTGCATAATGGCTATCAATTCTGCAGCTAGGATTCACAAAAAAGAATGTAAATGTTAAAAAATTACATCCAGAATTTTTTCTCCATACAAAAGTTCAAAAATGCTGTGCTATAACAAGGATTGCTGCAATTTTATGTGTCATACAAGGATTGCCTATACAGTAGGTACTTATTTAATGTTGTCTCAATGTCATTTTATTGTTATGTCACCAGCAAAAACTAAATTCATTAAAAATTTTAAAATTGTGAAATGAAATAAAGCTCTATTTTCTTACATTTTCCTTTATAATTGAGAGAAGAGAATATAAAACATGGTAACCATATTTTATTTGAGCATTAACTCATATACAATATTGTGTGTGAACAATATATTAATTAAACTATACAGCATATAGGATGCTTGGCTGGATTGTATAAAAATGCTTTGGCTTTCCAATTAAATAACCCAGGATTGAATTAGGAACTACCTCTTGGAAAATTTATATGAGGGGTTTGTGCTAGGGTCATTATTTTTTCCTCCTGTACAGCCCAGAAGACCTCCAGTAATGTTTGTAACCTGCAATATGGTCTAGAATGATATAGCTATTTAATGATTAGTGAATGATTGAAAATTGGCATTAAAAAAATAATCATGAACATAATATCTGTGAATTCTAAGTTGCTTTTTATTACAAAATAATTTTCTTTACCCATAAGACATGATATATAATTATTATGTAATACTTTATTTTAAATCATGCTTTAATCTTATTTCATTATTGAACATTATAGTATTGTTTAGGTGAGAAAAATTATTAAATATTTTATAACATTAGATCAGTATAGATTTTGATTTATTTAATATAGTTTCAATTAAAATTTTAATTTTCTTGAACCAACCCCATCATTACTTAATTCTTTATCTGAGTGGAAAATGGGAACATCTGTTATCAAAAATAATCCTCAACATTAAATGAGGACCAATTATGTATATACAGTATATTTATATATATTTCTATATTTTACCAAATTAATATTATTTATATATTAATAGTTAAACTTTGTAGATTGAATGAAATGAAATACAGGTAGTCCTTGACTTAGGCACTATCAACTTAAGACAGTGATGTGATCATTAAATTGCATCACTGATATAATTTACTGATTACACATGATTGATCAATGGAAATAATATGCATAAGATTCCATATGCAATAGTCTGATATATTGGAAATTCCATAAATTTAGGACACTTTCAACTGCTTTGACTTATGATCTTGGGTTTGGTTCAAACCGTGTCATAAATTGAGGATTACCTGTATATGAATTTAGGGTGATTTAAAAATCAACATACTATTTTAAACATATTAGAATATCAAAATTCAATTTTTATTTGTTTTGTGACTGTTTTGCTCAAAACTGGACCTATTATGAGAAAATATATTTGGATTTTATTTTGAAATCATATATAATTATTTTTTTATATAGAAATCCTGCAAAGTTATCAATCTATTTTTGAATCACTCTGTGCAAATTAGATATTATATTAATTAATAAACTTACATATTAATATTTATAAATTTTATTAAAATTTAATTTAAAAGTTTGTTTATAATCTTTTTTTATATAAATTTAGAATTATGCAAAACGCATGCAGTTATTATTAAAGCTTTTTATTAAAGTATCTCTGCATGGCAATTTATTTCATGTTGCGTATATTACTGTTGCAGATTACATTTATTTTACAATTAGGAAAAGCAATGTGCATGGTGAAAGGATAAAAATTCATTTCAGTAGCATCTTAATAGATATTTAAGTGATGCTTTTGACAAATAAAACATTCATAGTTAAATAAAGTGAAATTTAGGTTGGAATTGTTTGTATAGATGATGCAAAACTGTACAAGCAAGTTAGCTAGGAAGATGCTACAGATACCAGCAGTATTATACAGAAAAGAAAGATGGTCAGCTGATTGGTTATTTGAAACTGATACCAAGAAATACAGAATAGATTTAAGAACTGAAAAGGACGTCTTGTACTTCATTCATGTGAGCAATAATATATTGCAAATGGAAACATTTATTATTATATAGTTTATTATGAATAAGCAAAATGCAAATTAATTTCGATATTTACATATAATTTAAATATTTTTAAACAGTTTATTATTGTATATTTATATTTAATTAAAAGGTT